>JAKOGI010003980.1:0-36741 GCA_029747015.1 Carnegiea gigantea
AACATATATATATATATATGTAGATATATATGCATAATTATTGTAATAACCTCACCCTGACCGATATTTATTTATTTGAATCATCTTTATTTATTTCATTAATCATGTTTATTCATTTACTTTATCATGTTTATTGACCTAACCCCACGTGGTTATTTGTTTAACCAAATCATGTTTATTAAATTCAATTATACTCAATTTATTTGTTGAATGAATTCCATTATGTTATTTAAATTTTCCACCTTCATTTATCGTATTTAATCATCGTGGTTGGGAGATATTTCATTTTGGATACCACTTTGCAACTCAAATTTCATTGATGTAAATTCGAGTTTCGTTGATTGATTAAATGTCGGGTGAATCGATGTTAGGCCTCGGTGAATATAAATTAGTGATTAATTATTTTCTTACCTTCGGTAAACTTTAATCCCGAGTAATATAAAATTTTTCTAACATTTTGAATAAATTTTTCAAGCCCGAACTTTGCTTGTTGGGCCCAAAACAAAAGCCCAAAACCTTGCTAACTTTGTTATTTCACTAATTGCTCATTTTAGCACCCAATTTTAATTAGCAAAAAGTTACTTTTTGGGTTAAAAATTTGCGGCCACATGTAACTATTAATTGACAATTTATAACCACAAAAATTCAATAAAAATTCGCAAACCCAACTCTCCATTTTCTCTTGCCTCTCCACAGCTCCATGGGCAGAAAACAGGGGCAGCGGCAGCTGCCCCTTGTGGCACTGGTTTCGGTGGTTTCCGACCACTTTTCCGACCATGTTTCGGCTGCCCCGACTCCCCCTTACTGCTAGCTATCATGGCCAACCATCAAAATCATTCAAATCAGCCCCTCCTCCCTCTAATTCAAGCCTAACGTGAGCTATATATCTCAAAACCCTAACTTATTTTATCTAGAGTTTTATGGTTGTTTTATTTGTGGGATATGTTTGGATGATCAAATTGATAGTTGTTGTGCAATTTTTATTCAGTTTGGATATGTTTGGAGTTATGGGTATTTGATCAAGAGCATAATTTCATGATTTTCTATTTGTTGAATTGCCACTGTCAAAAATTCTGAGAATTATGGGATTGTCCACAAATTCTCAAATTTTTACTATAGATTCTATATATCAGTTGGGATTTTTTGGAAAAAGTTCATGAAATGTGGAGTTGTAATCAGTGAGTTATTAAATTTTTAAGAAAACTACCCTGTTTTGGATACGAATTATGTAATTATGTATTAATGAAGTTGTTTACAGTTTGGATATGTATGTGAGGCCTTAAATGATCTTTTTATATCTGATTGTGGTGATTTGAAATGATTTCAAGTGAGTTTTATGTGAAAAAAAGAAGAGAAAGTTAAATCAGTGAAGGGCTAGAATTTCAGGAAATTAGGGCTGACTTTGGGATTAAACTGGTAATGATTGGTAAAGATAAAAATTATGATGTTTGGTGGATATATAGTTTAGTGTGTTATCTTTCAAATGCCTCTTGAATTGCCTTAATCCGAGGTATGTGGAAAACGTTATGGTCATTTTACCGAAACTGCGCAGAATGGACTAAAAACTAATACACTTGTATTTTTGCCCCATTTTGGGAACCCTATTGTGGGAATCGCATTTTGTTTGTAAATAAAAGTTTTTGGAGACTTCTTAATCTTTTCATATTGGGGTTTTAAGTCTCCATTTGAGGTCTAGAATGAAAGTTATGAATTTTACAAAGAAAATACCAAGCTTAGTGAGCTTAATAGCTTCAATCAAGTTCAATGACTCATTTGGGGTGGAATTCTTTATCTAATGAATTTATGAAGGAAATTTGAGAAGTGGGAGAGTTGTGACTCAGAAACCGTTTTATCAGATCAAATTATTGCAGTTTATGCTATTTTGAACCAAGATATATCTCTCTTGGCCTTAAACCTTTATTACTTGCTCACTTCAGAATATATCAAATGTATTTATCAAGCCAATCTAGTGTACTCGCTGTTATCTTGAACCAAGTTATACAACAGCAAGCCTTAAACCCGTATCAGTAACCTATTTCAAAAAAGGCCACAACTACTCTCTCAATTGTCGCCATCAAGGCCTTTTCCTTTATAATATCATTTATCTCATTCTGGACTATTTTACTTTCATTTACTTTATATCAAATTTAATTACTTTCATCAATCCAATTTTGAATTTATATTGAAATATACAAGTTATATATACCATTTAATTACTCAATTTTTGTTACACATACTTTTACTTACTCAATTATGCGAGTAAGGATCATTTACTGACTACACATACTTACAATAACATTTATGAAATAGAGTTGAGGCCTAGTTGTCGTTCTCCATTATGCATAACTGTTATCAAGTCAGAACATATTTATCAAGTTAGATGACATTTTTAAAGACTCAAGGTACGTCCATTGCCTATATCTTCAGAAAGCAGATCATGTTTATCAAGTTACAACTCTTAATGAGTTTATCAATGAATCAGTTTATACAGTGATTTGCCATTTAACTTGTGACCCCATCAGTTATCATCTATAAGGCGTCAGCCCATCATTTACCCGCACGGCTTCAGGCCAACTCTTGATCGGATTGACAGGTGTATACCTACGTATAGATCATATCAGTGTAAGAGGTTCACATCCAGATAATAATGAGCAATTCAGTTTCATATTACTTTCATTTTCATTGTCATTGCCAACTAAATGAATTGCAAAGGCGGGTACCCATCAACAGTGTTTCTGTGCTCATTTTATAATACAGGAATACATGTACTGAGTTTTTGCTCATATTTTTGAATTGTTTCCATGTTTTCCATTTCAGGGGATGAAGTGTCACATGTTTCTCTATTTAGCAAGCCCTTTTGGAACTCGTCATATGCTCATAGTGGATTCAGCATAGCATGAATGCTGGAATCGACCTCAGGGTCAAGTTGGATCTATATTCAATATACTTATATAGTGTAGAGTGCAAGTTATCACATGGTATGATTCAGTTGATGGTATCGAAGTTGAACTATTATGGACTTTGGTCTTGAAGTGTTTCAGTTAATCGATTTTGCGATTGTGAATATGAGTTGCAAGATTAAATCTTTTTAATGAGCCTTGTCCTTATTAGGACGGCGGTAGCGCCTTCTATTATAAAGTCTTCCGCTGCAGTTTTCCACAAGTCCTATCATTAGTATTTTGGGGGCGTTACAGATTTGGTATCAGAGCTAAGGTTTAAGGACCATTGTGAGCTATCAAGTGTTTGCGAATTAGCTATCATAGTGTGTATGAGTTATGTTAGACCCATTAAATGAGCTATTGCTTATAAGTTCATATGGATGGACATATATGGAGAAACCATTTTCATCTGGGTGACTCAATCATTTGGTAATATCATGAGATTCAAGCATAAGCAGAGTAGACTGTGGAACCATTTGGGTCACTTGTTGGTGAGGCATGCTCTCATTTATTTGGGAGTTGTATTGCATGTTTCATTTCTCTTATTTGTTTAAACTTTTATAATCGTGCACTCTGAGTGTGTGACCCATTGAGTTATAAACTCCGGCGTGTGGTTGTTGAGCTATTGAAGTGTTTCTCTCCATTTCAGGTATCTATCGTAAGGCTTTAAGCTTGGGTTTTTAGTAAGTTTTTAGGCGGAACTCTGTCCGTTTTGCCCCAGGATTTGAGAGTCTTATTGAGGTATGTTAATATATGGTTGAAACCCAATGTGGGGATGCCATTGACAACTTCTTAAGGGATTAATACAGTGTCAAGTTAGATGTAACCCTTTAGATGAGGAAATGCCTTGTGGGGCAATATCTTTGATGTAAACCAGCATGAGATGAAGACTATAATGAATGCTCATGTACGGTGATAACATTTAGTAGCTTATGGTGTGCTACTTGGCATTATATGGGTGGTACAAGCAAGATTAAACTGCCATGTATCGGAATCATCTGGTCTTGACACTAAGACCTTACATAAGCAATGCTCTTATTATTTCTTGTTATTGACTTATTTCTGTCCTAGTTACCTTTAATTGTTCAGAGGTATCATTTCTTTGCTGCTAAGACTCTCTTGAGTTGTAATGGAGTGTTTGTGGAAAATTTCATGTGTTGTCTGTGGGAAGTTCTTTAAACACATCGGAGCAACCTTTTTTATATGCGATTCAAACCCTAACAATCACAGTCGTTTAATTCTCTATTTCCATAATGGAGCCTATAATGACCCCGAGTGGGCATTATTGCGTGATTTGTAGTTCTTCCTAAGCATATTTGGCTCATTCTACTTGCAGTTTAATCATCAATAAATCCATGTTTTTACTGCCACTTACTTGAACTTCTTGCTTCTATTTGGGTACTATTCATTTATTGCTTG
Source organism: Carnegiea gigantea (assembly GCA_029747015.1). Lineage (NCBI taxonomy): Eukaryota > Viridiplantae > Streptophyta > Magnoliopsida > Caryophyllales > Cactaceae > Carnegiea > Carnegiea gigantea. The sequence goes on from JAKOGI010003980.1 coordinate 4,359, forward strand.
CAAAGCCTTTGGTTGCTTCAGACCTAGTCATTGAGTGCCCTTTCAGCAATTAAATGTATCCATATTATTTATGTTTTTATAGCACCGTAACGTCTATTCCATGGTCGTGACTGCATGTCGTTACTCAAGTTATTTTGGTAATCCTTTCTTTATTAGTATAGCCTATCTTGTTAATGATAAACAACGATTTATGCTATTTCCATCTGCCAATAGTTTTGAAGTTTATATGCCTACCTAAGACTTTCATTTACTGCAAAATATATTATTGATGGAGGTCATTGTGTTCGGTCATAAGATTGACTCCTTCATCTTGATGTATTGTCCTTTCAAACACCAGATGAATAAAATTTCCCTTCCGATAGTGTTGACCCTTATCTTCATCATTTTACTCACATGCAGATACCATATGACTTTTTAAAAGCCGCTTTGGTAACCTGTTACATTTCTTCACCTTCATTACTTAATACTCCCTCTCAACTTCATAACATTGATCATTTACTTTACTATCATGACCATCATGAATAAATTGCATGTCTTGTATATGCAAGTCATTTCTATACCTTACCTCTTTCATCACGATTCTTCGTCCTTTCATTTAGTCAGCTTACATGTCGGTCCTTTTTAATCAATAAAGAAATATCTTTGTAAGAGTTCATGTTGTGGTTACATCTCTTTAAATTTTAGATTACCCCTCTGTCATTTCAATTTACTGAGACCAGTAGGCAGTTGAATGTTTATCTTTTATACACATACCTCTAGTAGTATTGCTGGAACCATATTCACTAGACATTCAATCCAGTTTGATTGGCAGATCTGGTATTATTATGGGGGTGAACTGACTGCGTACTTACAGGACTTAGATGATCGGCAAAGATCTTAAGGTTAGCTTGAGAGATGAGGATTGGCTAAACGTGCATTTCTATGGGCCGAGGGAAGAAGAGCCCTATTTATCCCCCCAATTACATTGTGCAAGCAAGTGAATTATCATGTCAGTAATGCATTGAATATTAGTAATTTATCAACCACACTCGGTATATCCATATCCATATTTACAGTTGGTGGATTTAGAGATGTTTCATCTGAGGACTATCAGGATTGTTTCTCCCCAAGAAACATTGATTTTCAGATCAACCTAGGTCTAGGTGCTCAATCCATTTTCAGAGCCCCTATCACATGACCCCAGCAGAGTCCAAAGAAATAAAGATTCAGTGGATGAGTTGTAAAGGATTTATTTGACCAAGTGTGTCCTCGTGGCAAACTTCAGGTTTATACGAAGAAGAAAGATAGAATCTTATGGTTGTGTATTGTGTATAGAGAGTTGCACAAGATCACTATCAAAATAAGTGCCATATACCTTGAACAAATGATTTATGGGATTAACTGCCAGCAACAGAAGTCTTTCCCATGAATGATCTGAGGTTCGAATATCACACCTAAACCATACAACCACAGTTTATCTTTTGCAAGACTACCCGTTTATAGTAATTCTTGTTTGCTTGTCTCACCTTGAAAACTTGATACAATCCAATATTATTTAATCTCCCTTGCATTTCAATCCGATGTTCCTATTAGCGTGATCTTCTATGTCTTTACAAACCCATTGTTGAATGTGCAATGCATTTTTGTTCAACCCTATATGGTTGTCAACATTCCTGTGCTCTCAACCATCTCTATTTCATGATCTTGAGTTGTAGTTCATTTCGTTGAGAGCTGATTCCCACATGTACCTTACATCTCATTTATTCATAATAATACGCTCGTACAACTTGTTCTGAATTCATAATGTAATTCAACTCTCATTGGTGTGGGTGATTGCGATTGCCATAATCCCCTTACTCTCCTTATTTTGAACTTCAACTCCCACATATATATCTCACATGCTCATAAGTAAACTCTAGCTTTTCTATTCAATCTTATTATTGGACTTGAATTGGTGTCATATGAGCAAAGGCATGTGTCTAATGTCACTTGTTCAATCTATTTACTTATCCATTGGTACTTTGCTCGTTTAACCTATTGATCTATCCATCGTATTTTACCCGTTCAATCTATTGATTTATTTATAACACTTGCAATTCTCACACCTATCTCTTATATCCTCATCAGTCACTTCAGTAATCCTTATTTAATCTTATTGCCGTACTTGACTTGGCTTCATATGAGCAAATGCATGTTTCCACTACAGCCTATTCAATCCATTTATCTATTCATTAGACCTTGCTTGTTCAAGCTATTTATTTGTCCATTGTACCTTGCTTATCCAATCTATTTATCTATCCATTGGCACTTTGCTCGTCGAATCCGTTATCTATCCACTACACTTTGCTTATCCAATCTATATATCTATTTATTGGACATTGCTTGTCCCATCTATCTATTGCACTTATCTTGTTCCTTGGGGCTATAAAGTCACCTAGTTGAAGCTCAGTTGCTTGTCATCTTGTTTTCAATTCATTAGTTAAACCTGAGTATAACCATGCCATCTTTCTCCTTGGTTGATTATTTATTGGACCCTTTATGATCCATATTCATAAACCACAATTCTTGTGGCATTATATTTCAGAATTCATGATGCACTTATGGTTATCTTTATTACAACCACCCCATGATAATCTCTACTTTATTAGCCTTTTCTAGTCTCATTGTATATTTCTTTTGCATGTAATGATTTGCTTGGCTGAGAAATTCATCACTCTTATCCCTAACCATGGTCATTTCTTTGCCCGTTATCGACTGGAAGCAGATCCTTGAGTATTCTGCTAAGGAGAAATCATGTGATGCATTAGGAATATCAGATGATAACATTGTGATGAGGGCATTGTAACACCCTCAGCCTCTAGGGTCAGGAGCGTTACGTTTTCTCACTTCTTACTTAATTCCTGGGACGAAACGGACAGAGTTTTCCCTGAAAACTGGCCGTTTTCAAACTAAAAGCCTTACAATAATCCCCTACAAATCAACGGAAGTGCATAACATTTAAAAGAAGCTCAACGGCCACACGTTGGAGTTCATAACTCAACGAGCCACCTACTCGGAGTACACCAAACAGAATAATTCTTTAGTACAGGAAAAGTAAAAGGTACAACTCAACGGTCTACACAACCGAAGCACTGGGTTTACATCCCAAAACACAGCTAATTTCGAATAAAGACATCTAACTAGTCAGATGGTTGGCTTGCACGGCCATACAGAGCGACTCACAACAATATGTATTATGTGAGTTAGAAAACTTAGTTTACAACAATTACAAACTAGGAATACATTACATCACAGCGTTAAACACATGAATCTACTTCTAAATGGCACACGTGACTCTTTTTCAAGTGGGGATAGACTCCAGCTCGCGTAAGTAACTTGACTTCCAACTGTCATAACAAAAGCCTGGGGAAAAGGGGGAAAAAGTAATAGGGTGAGCAACCACATGCTTAGTGAGAGTTCCCCTATTCTTTAAAATCAAAACAATTGCAAGCAATAATACTAATAATAGTTACATATCATGTATTTATACTTTACTATCATATTAGGCAATCATAGTCCCTAAGGATAGATTACCCTCCTTAAAACTTCATTCTAACCTCTCAACTCGTTTCTAGGCCTTAAACGGCCAAACTTCCTTACTAACAAATAGTCAGGCACATAATCAAACAAGCAGCAAGGATGGAGTATAAAGCTTTCAAACATACTTTTGAAAACATAGTGACTCTCGATAAATACCAAGAAGGGTTTGTAATCCACGCCAACTCCTTTAAAGCTTATAATTCTTTTTAAAAGTTCTCAAAACATCTAAACTGGTAAGAAAGACTTGTCAAGAACATACTTTCATAGAATATGCACATTGAAACGAATAATGCAACATCTGAAACTTCATTTGACTATACTAGGAATTCCTTTCATAAAAGATGAACTGGAGGTGCACATTTGAAAGCTTTCTTCCTTTTGTCAAAAACACTTTACCCAGCCTCTTGAGGCTCGTATTCTTTAAAGGAAACTCCTTTTCTCACTTGTTAGAAACTTACTGATGGCATCAAAACATCTTATTGTGCTGGCTAGGGAGGTCAACACCATCCTTAAGTGAGATCGTCATTCTTCATCTACGTTATCCCCGGGGTATACGTACTTATCTTTTGGCCAACACGCGTCTTAGTAGAGCAATTCTAACCTCGATACTGTCCTCTGTGGGGTAACAGCTCACACCAGGATAATCATATCTTGAGTCCAGTCCCCCCTCAAGGCTTTCTTACACGTCACTATCATAACTTATCTGGAGAACAGCTCACACCAAGATAATTAATATCTTGAGTCCGATTCCCAGGAACAGCTCACACCAAGATAATTAATATCTTGAGTCCAACTCCAGGAACAGCTCACACCAAGATAACTCATATCTTGAGTCTAGTTCCTACCCTCTGGCCAATTGCCTAACACTTTCTTAGCCTTTAAGATCTTCTTTCATTTCTCTTTTTCAAATGCTTACTTTGCTGAAAACTTACTTTTTAAATAAAACGATCATAACCTTTTGCATGTTTGTAGTTTACTCATTTTTGGCTTAAAACTTCTTATAAACGACATAAGTTTGCCAATTCATAAATCGACTTCGTAAATAACTTAAAAACTTTTTAGAATCGTAATAAGTTTGCTAACATGTAAACCAACTTCATTTCTAGCTTCAAAGCTTCATATAAACATATTAGGTTTGCCAAATCATAAAACGACTTCGTTTTCATCTCGAAAGCTTCGTTTAAACATATTAAGTTTGCTAAATCATAAAACGGCTTCATTGTTAACTTAAAAGCTTCGTGTAGACGTAACACAGCTACTAACTTGCAAAATGACTTCATTTTTAACTTAAGAAACTTCTTATAAACGTAAAACATTTGCTAGTTTGTAAAACGACTCTATTTCTAACTTAAAAGCTTCGTATAAACGTAACACGTTTACCAAATCATAAAACGACTTCGTTTTTAACTAAAAGACTTTTTATAAACGTAATAAGGTTGCCTAATCATAAAACAACTTTGTTTCTAACTTGAAAGCTTTGTATAAGCGTAACAGGGTTGCTAAATCATAAAAACGACTTCGTTTCTAACTAAAAGGCTTCTTACAAACGTAAAACGATTCCTAACTCATAAAAATGACTTCACGTTTTAGCTTAAAAGCTTCTTTTAAACGTAATATGTTTGCTAAATCGTAGATCGAAACTCAATACGGACAAGTAAGCAAAACGCATGCAAATAAGCTAAGCTTCATAATTAGCACCTTAAGGTACTCTTTTTCGGGTCGTTTAAATCCTTTTAAACTTAAGGAGAAGTCGTATACAAACCAAGGCCTTAACCATGTTCAAATCCACTTTTAGTTCACTTTTAAATTTCCTAAACCTATCGACTATTCAGTCGAGTCACTAACAGAGTAGTTCGACCATTTAGGATCTCTTATAGGCTACAAACATTTTGATAAACTACCAGACAATTGATAAGTACTTAGAAGCATTCGAAATCATGAAAACATGCATTTAACAATCTTTCTAATACATGTCTGCATTTCGAAAACTATTCACTTAATGTCACTTAACACATTGAGGGAAAAGGGGATTCACACATAGCACATTCATATACTTTATATCACCATTCATTAAGCCACACATGGCCTCGCAATCCACATGATTGCGGCAATTCACAACCCTATCTCCCTCCTCACACCGCACCAACCACAAGAGCCTCAAACCACTCAATAGTTCCACCTCAAACCATCCAACTACCAAGCTCGGTTCAATATTGATATATACAAACCAACAGTACATAGAACGATCATATTTAGGCATTACATTCATGCTTAATAACAACGTAGTGTTTAGGTGAACCAATTGATATAATCGAAACTTTAAAACTACACTTTGACCCTTTTTAGTTCGCTAACCGATAGCCATAAGTATAATACTTCATTGAGATAACTACGAATAGACTATTAACATGCGTAAACTGATGTAACCATAACCTTTAGATATAATTCAGTTTATTCCACAATTACTTCGATTAGCCTCCTCAAGCTTCAAAACGGAGTTCGAACTTATAAATTATTAGAATCACAGTGCTATGCTAACATTCTGTTCATTAACATTTCTCTACTGTCTGGTTATTAACATTCAGCCTCAATTCCACATTCAGATCACCCAAATCAGTACATGTTCGTAATTCCTCAACTTCAATTTTAAATTTACCCAAACTGATTTCTAAACTTGGAATTAATATGCATAAACTCAATTCAGCTAAAATGACTGAAATTAATAGTAATTTAGGAGGAAAGGAACCCTCACCTTGATTCCAAGCTTAAGGCTCGTTCGAGGGTTGCTGGGCTCGGTTTTGAGTGCTGGAAGAAACCCGATTCCTTGATCCTCGCTTGCTGCTCGCTCGACCAGACCAAACCATGCCCAAATCTGTCCCCAGTCAAGCATCCAAACCCATGCAAATAGACCCTGAGCGTGCACAATTTGCACAATTTGAACCCTAATTCAACCCCAAACATTCACCCCTAATTTATAGTGGTTTCGAAGCAACTAAAAGATAAATTGCATGACTAAGTTTTAACAAATGTCTGGGCTTCGAATCGCGCTCAAACCCACCAAAAACATGTTAGGTTCTTCTCGGTTTTTCGCCTAAAATTCACACCAAATGCTTGCTAGCTTGTGGGGGAAGGTGGAATGTGCAGATTTGCAGCTAGGAGTGGTGAAAATTGGGTGGTTTCGTGAAGCTAGAGTCTCGTGTATGGCAGGGAGGAGGACGAAGACGAAGCAGAGCAGAGAGGAGAGAGGAAAGAGAGTGTATCAGGGGGGTCGAGGCACGTGAAGAAGGAAGGGAGTGGCATGGGCGAATTTACAAGTTTGCCCCTTCCTACTCTCTTTCATTAATTTTGGTCCAAGCTGTTCAGGAATCGGTGTCGCTAGCCTAATTCACATCCCAAACTCTAAACCCAAACGCTAAAATGACCTTTCATTCATTACTTGCTCTTGAATATATCTAGGGTCGATTTAATAACATCGAACTGCTTCTAAGGTTGACAGCCTAATTGTGTTCGGGTTCCTAATTGAATTAGTACTCGCCAATAATCATTAATAGCGCTTATTAAAAATCATTGAATGATTTTCAAAACTAATAACAATAATATTATTACTGGCGATAAAAATATTCTTTCTAATAAAATCAATGCTCACATAAGCACTTAGAAAATAATTTTAGCTTATATCGCTAATAAAATACGGTTTTTATAACACAAAAAGGCGTGCGGAACAGCTTAACCGAAAATAAGGTACGCGGGCCTTACAGGCATAATCTCAAGCACTGTCAAATAATATTGGAGTATAAGATCAGAGCTACTCCAAGCAAGGATTAAGAGGGAAAATTCAAGTACATGTCGAGGTGATACAAGGTCGACAAAGCAGTTGTGCTGGCAAAACACAGAAATAACCAAAGTTTCAGATGAGATATAAAGTATTCCGAAGGGTTTATCTAGTCAAGGGTGTCAGGAGACTGGATATCAGCGATAATTGAGTCATCGTTACTTTGGGCTTTATGAGTCAGTAGTGTAGAACACCTCCTTTGCAGTAACAAGGTTCTTTTCTTTCGAAGAGAATATTACTTTTGAAGCAAAGTAATTGAGTTCATTGAGGCTATTGTGTGAGATGTATCCGGATCTACTATTGAAACATGGGATTCACAAGTTATACAATACGTACTCCCTTAGTCGAAGTACATTCGACAAATTATACCTCTTCAAAGGGAAGCAATAGGAACCAATGGCCCATGTGTTTTAAAGCAGCATTGCATATAGTTGACAAGTGTTCTAAGTTTCGAGGATGAAACTCTTTAAAAGGGGAAGGCTGTAATAACCCAACCCTAACCCATATCTATTTATTTGAATCATCTTTATTTATTTCATTAATCATGTTTATTCATTTACTTTATCATGTTTATTGACCTAACCACTCATGGTAATTTGTTTAACCAAATGATGTTTATTAAATTCAATTACACTCAATTTATTTATTGAACGAATTCCATTATGTTATTTAAATTTTCCACCTTCATTTATCGTATTTAATCATCCCGGTTGGGACATATTTCATTTTGGATACCACTTTGCAACTCAAATTTCAGTGATTCTTAATTCGAGTTTCGTTGATTGATTAAATATCAGGTGAATCGATGTTAGGCCTCGGTGAGTATGAATTAGTGATTAATTATTTTCTTACCTTTGGTAAACTTCAATCCCGAGTAATATAAAATTTTTCCAACATTTTGAATAAAATTTTCAAGCCCAAACTTAGCTTGTTGGGCCCAAAACAAAAGCCCAAAACCTTGCTCATTTTAGCACCTAATTTTAATTAGCAAAAAGCTACTTTTTGGGTTGAAAATTTATAGCCGCATGTAGCTATTAATTGACAATTTATAACCACAAAAATTCAACAAAAATTTACAAACCCAACCCTCCATTTTCTCTAGCCTCTCCACGACTCCATGGGCAGAAAGCAGGGGTAGCAGCAGCTGCCCCTTGTGGTGCCAGTTCTAGTGGTTTTCGGCCACTTTTCCGGCCATGTCCCGGCTGCCCCGACTCCCCCTTACTGCTAGCTATCCTGGCCAACGATCAAAATCATTCAAATCAGCCCCTCCTCCCTTTAATTGAAGCCTAAAGTGAAGTATATCCCAAAACCCTAACTTGTTTTACCTTGAGTTTTATGGTTGTTTTATTTATGGGCTATGTTTGGATGAAGTTATTGTGCAATTTTTGTTCAGTTTGGAGATGTTTGGAGTTATGGGTATTCAAGAGCATGATTTCTTGATTTTGTATTTGTTGAATTGCCACTGTTGAAAATTCTGAGAATTATGGGATTGTCCAAAAATTCTCAAATTTTTACTGTAGATTCTATATATTATTTGGGATTTTCGGGAAAAATGTCATGAAATTTGGAGTTGTAATCAGTGAGCTATGAAATTTTGAAGAAAACTACCCTGTTTTGTATACGAATTGTTGTTTAGAGTTTGGATATGTATATGAGGCCTTAAATGATCTTTTTATATCTAATTGTGGTGATTTGAAAAGATTTCAAGTGAGTTTTATGTGAAAAAAGAAGAGAAAGTTAAATTAGTAAAGGGCTGAAATTTCAGGAAATTAGGGCTGACTTTGGGATTAAACTGGTAATGATTGGTAAACCCAAAAATTATGATGTTTAGTGGATATATAGTTCAGTGTGTTATCTTTCAAATGCCACTTGAATTGCCTTAATCCGAGCTCTGTGGGAAACATTATGATCATTTTACCGAAACTGCGCAGAATGGACTAAAAACTGATACACTTGTATTTTTGCCCCATTTTGGGACCCTTATTGTGGGAATCACGTTTTGTGTTGTAAATGATAGTTTTTGGAGACTTCTTAATCTTTTCATATTGGGGTTTCAAGTCTCCACTTGAGGTCTAGAATGAAAGTTATGAATTTTACAAAGAAAATATCAAGCTTAGTAAGCTTAATAGCTTCTATCGAGTTCAATGACTCATTTAGGGTGGAATTCTTTATCTAATGAATTTATGAAGGAAATTTGAGAAGTGGGAGAGTTGTGACTCAGAAACCATATTTATCAGATCAAGTTATTACAGTTTATGCTATTTTGAACCAAGATATATCTCTCTTGGCCTCAAACCTTGATTACTTACTCACTTCAGAATATATCAAATGTATTTATCAAGCAAATCTGGTGTACTCACTATTATCTTGAACCAAGTTATACAGCAGCAAGCCTTAAACTTGTATCAGTAACCTATTTCAGAAAAGGCCACAGCCACTCCCTCAATTATCACCATCAAGGCCTTTTCCTTTGTAATCTCATTTATCTCATTATGGACTATTTTACTTTCATTTACTTTATATCTCATGTGGAACGAAGAGGTGAAGGAGAAAGTGAAGGCCAAAAAAGATGCTTTCACGGAGTTTATAAGCAGTAGTTCGGAGGAAGAGAGGGAGCAAAAGAAGATTGGATACAAGGCGGCCAAGAAGGTAGCCAGAAAGGCGGTGGCAATAGCAAAGAGCCAGGCTTTTGATAGACTGTACCATAGATTGGGGACGAAGGAAGGGGAGAAGGAGGTTTTCAAACTGGCTAGGGCGAGGGAAAGGAAGACTAGGGATTTGGAAGTGGTAAGGTGCATCAAGGACGAAGAAGGTAAGGTGCTGACTGAGAATGATGAAATTAGAGAGAGATGGCAAAGGTTCTTTGCTAAACTTCTCAATGGGAAAGGAGTGCGTGACAACTGTAGTAGAGGCGGAGAGTGTAGCGATCAGCGAGCAGACGACCTTATAGCAAAGGAGGAGATTAGGGAGGCCTTGAAGAAGATGGCGAATGGGAAGGCCGTGGGCCCAGACCAGATTCCCGTGGAAGTTTGGAAGTTTACGGGGGAGGTAGGGGTAGATTGGCTCATGGAGCTATTTAATGTCATTTATAGGACCGCCAAGATGCCCAGAAAGTGGAGGGACAGCACAGTCATCCCACTGTACAAAAACAAAGGGGATATTCAAGTTTATAATAACTTTAGGGGTATTAAACTGCTCAGCCACACTATGAAGCTATGGGAGAGGGTGATTGAGAGAAGGTTACGCGAGGTTGTAGAGATTTCAGAGAACCAATTTGATTTCATGCCAGGCAGATCGACCACTGAGGCGATCCACCTCCTCAGAGGGCTCATGGGCTTGTTCAGGAATAAAAAGGTGGATCTCCATATGGTGTTCATTGATCTAGAGAAAGCGTATGATCGAGTCCCAAGGGAGGTATTGTGGAGGTGTTTGGAAGAGAAAATGGTGTCACCCGCGTACATCCGAGTAATTAAGGATATGTACGAGGGAGGGCGGACGCGTGTTAGGACACCAGGAGGGGTCTCTAAGGACTTCGCTGTTAGTATGGGCCTTCATCAGGGCTCCGCCCTAAGCCCATTTCTTTTCACTTTAGTTTTGGATGAACTCACTAGAGGAATCCAGGATGAAGTGCCTTGGTGCATGTTATTTGCAGATGACATCGTTCTTATCGATGTGACCAGGCAGGCGGTGAATGACAGGTTGGAGAGTTGGAGGCATACGCTGGAAGCTAGGGGTTTTCGGTTAAGTAGATCAAAAATAGAGTACCTCCATTGCTGTTTCAGTGGTAGGATAGAAGAAGAGGGAGAAATCACACTGGATGGGAGGGTGATACCAAAAGTCGCTAAATTTAAGTATCTGGGCTCGATCATCCAGCAAAATGGCGACATTAACGAGGATATTAGCCAGCGGATAAGAGTGGGTTGGCAAAAGTGGAAGTCAGCATCAGGGGTATTGTGTCACAAGCGAGTGCCCCTAGGATTGAAAGGCAAAGTCTATCGGATGGTAGTTAGACCGGCTGTTCTCTATGGATCGGAGTGTTGGCCTCTAAAGAAGACGCAGGCCCAAAGGTTGATGGTAGCCGAGATGAGAATGATCAAGTGGATGTGTGGTTTTACGAGATTGGACAGAATTAGGAATGGAGTAATCAGGAGCTTAGCTAAAGTGGCCCCCATAGAGGAGAAGATGACGGAATCGAGGCTCAAATGGTTTGGCCACGTAAAGAGGAGAAGTATGGCCGCCCCAGTGAGGAGGTGCGAATTGATCGTCCCCCCTGGTGGAAAGAGAGGGAGGGGTAGACCGAAAAAAAGCCTAGAGGAAGTGGTTAGAGAGGACTTGAGAGTTGTCGATCTGATGGAGGACATGGCTCAGGATAGGAGGTTGTGGCGGGATAGGATTAGGGTCTCTAATTGAAGGGGACCAGACGCGTAGATGGTAGTAGCTCCGGTGGGGTGGGGGCGGGTTTGGTCTTGGGGTGCTTGTCTGCAGGTCGTGCTTTTCTGGGATGTGACGGCATCTAGTGACGGCATCTAGCGCCCCTGGTGGGTTGAGGTATGTCTCCACTCCTTGGTTATTTCGCTCTCCGGCACATTTTCTCCTCCTTGGTTTTGGTTTGCATTCGTTTTCTCTATAAACTTTTTTCAAAAAAAATTGTTTTGTGGGTCTTAAGGAATCAACCTCTCTATGGGTAGAAATACCGGTAGGGGTAAGGTTGCCTGCAGCTGGATCTCCCCAGACCCCGCGAAAGTGGGACCCACACTGGGAGTTGTTGTTGTTGTTGTAATTCAATTTTGAAGTTATATTGAAATACACAAGTTATGTATACCATTTAATTACTCAATTTCTGTTACACATACTTTTACTTAATTATGCGAGTAAGGATCATTTACTGACTACACATACTTACGATGACATTTATGAAACAGAGTTGAGGCCTAGTTGTCGTTCCCCATTATGCATAAGTGTCATCAAATCAGAACATATTTATCAAGTCAGATGACATTTTTAAAGACTCAAGGTACGTCCATTTCCTGTATCTTCAGAAAGCAGATAATGTTTATCAAGTTACAACTCTTAATGAGTTTATCAATGAATCAGTTTGTACAGTGATTTTCCATTTAACTTGTGACTCCAGTAGTTATCATCTACAGGGCGTCAGCCCATCATGTACCCAGGCGGGCTTCAAGCCAACTCTTCATCGGATTGATAGGTGTACACCTATGCATAGATCATATTAGTGCAAGGGGTTCACATCCAGATAATAATGAGCAATTCAGTTTCATATTACTTTCATTTTCATTATTATTGCTAACTAAATGAATTGCAAAGGCGGGTACCCATCAACAGTGGTTTTATGCTCATTTTACAGTGCAGGAATACATGTACTGAGTTTTTGCTCACATTTTCAAATTGTTTTCATGTTTTTCATTTTAGGGGATGAAGTATCACATGTTTCTCTATTTAGCAAGCCCTTTTGGAACTCGTCAGATGCTCACAGTGGATTCAGTATAACATGAATATTGGAATCGACCTCAGGGTCAATTTGGATCTATATTCAATATACTTATATAGTGTAGAGTGCAAGTTATCACATGGTATGATTAAGTTGATGGTATCGAAGTTGAACTATTATGGACGTTGGTCTTAAAGTGTTTCAGTTAATAGATTTTGTGATTGTGAATATGAGTTGCAAGATTAAATAGTTTCAATAAGCCTTGTACTTATCTGGACGGCGGTAGCACCTTCTATTATGAAATCTTCCGCTGCAGTTTTCCGCAAATCCTGTCATTAGTATTTTGGGGGCGTTACAAATTTGGTATCAGAGCTAAGGTTTAAGGGCCATTGTGAGCTATCAAGCATTTATGAGTTAGCTATCAAGGTGTGTATGAGTTATGTTAGACCCATTAAATGAGCTATTGCTTATAAGTTCAGATGGATGGACATATATGGAGAAACCATTTTCATCTAGGTGACTCAATCATTTGGTAATATCATGAGATTCAAGCATGAGCAAAGTGGACTGTGGAACCATTTGGGTCACTTACTGGTGAGGCATGCTCTCATTTATTTGGGAGTTGTATTGCATGTTTCATTTCTCTTTTTTGTTTAAACTTTTGTAATCGTGCACTCCGGGTGTGAGACCCATTGAGTTATGAACTCCAACGTGTAGTCGCTGAGCTATTGAAGTGTTTCTCTCCATTTGTGGTATCTATTGTAAGGCTTTAAGCCTGGATTTTTAGTCAGTTTTTAGGCGGAACTCTGTCCGTTTTGCCCCAGGATTTGAGAGTCTTATTGAGGTATGTTAATATATGGTTGAAACCCAATGTGGGGATGCCATTTGCAACTTCTTAAGGGATTAATACAGTGTCAAGTTAGATGTAACCCTTTAGATGAGGAAATGCCTTGTGGGGCAATATCTTTGATGTAAACCAGCATGAGATGAAGACTATAATGAATGCTCATGTACGGTGATAACATTTAGTAGCTTATGGTGTGCTACTTGGCATTATGTGGGTGGTACAAGCAAGATTAAGCTGCCATGTATCGGAATCATCTGGTCTTGACACTAAGACCTTATATAAGCAATGCTCCTATTATTTCTTGTTATTGACTTATTTCTGCCCTAGTTACCTTGAATTGTTCAGAGGCATCATTTCTTTGCTGCTAACACTCTCTTGAGTTGTAATGGAGTGTTTATGGAAAATTTCATGTGTCGTCTGTGGGAAGTTCTTTAAACATATCTGAGCAACCTTTCTTATAGGCAATTCAAACCCTGACAATCACAGTCGTTTAATTCTCTATTTCCATAATGGAGCCTATAATGACCGCCGGTGGGCATTACTGTATGATTTGCAGTTCTTCCTAAAAGTATATTTGGCTCATTCTACTTGCAGCTCCATCATCACTAAATCCATATTTTTACTCTCACTTACTTGAACTTCTTGCTTCTATTTGGACACTATTCATTTATTACTTGGAAAGCCTTTGGTTGCTTCAGACCCAGCCATTAAGTGCCCTTTCAGCAATTAAATGTATCCATACTGTTTTTGATTTTAGCGCACCGTAATGCCTATTCCATGGTCGTGACTGTATGTCGTTACTCAAGTTATTTTGGTAATCCTTTCTTTACTAGTACAGCCTATCTTGTTAATGATAAACAACGATTTATGCTATTTCCATCTGCCAATAGTTTTGAAGTTTATATGCCTACCTAAGACTTTCATTTACTACAAAATATATTATTGATGGATGTCATTGTGTTCGATCATAAGATTGACTCCTTCATCTTGACATATTGTTCTTTCAAACACCAGATGAATAAAATTTCCCTTCTGATAGTGTTGACCCTTATCTTCATCATTTTACTCACATACGGATACCATATGACTTTTCAAAAGCCGCTTTGGTAACCTGTTACATTTCTTCACCTTCATTAGTTAATACTCCCTCTCAACTTCATAACATCGATTATTTACTTTACTCTCATGACCATCATGAATAAACTGCATGTCTTATATATGCAGGTCATTTTTATGCCTTGCCTCTTTCATTATAATTCTTCGTCCTTTCATTCATTCAACTTACATGTCGGTCCTCTCTAACCAATAAAGAAATATCTTTGTAAGAGTTCATATTGTGGCTACATCTATAACTCTTTACATTTTAGATTACCCCCCTGTCATTTCAATTTACTGAGACCAGTAGGCAGCTGAATATTTATCTTTTATACACATGCCTCTAGTAGTATTGCTGGAACCATATTCACTGGACATTCAACCCAGTTTGATTGGCAGATCTGGTATTATTGTAAGGGTGAACTGACTGTGTACTTACAGGACTAAGATGATTAGTAAGTATCTTAAGGTTAGCTTGAGAAATGAGGATTGGCTAAATGTGCATTTCTATGGGTCGAGGGAAGAAGAGCCCTATTTATCCCCCCAATTACATTGTGCAAGCAAGTGATTTATCATGGCAGTAAAGCATTGAATATTAGTGATTTGTCAACCACATTCGGTATATCCATATCCATATTTACAGTTGGTGGATTTAGAGATGTTTCATCTGAGGACTATCAGGATTGTTTCTCCCCAAGAAACATTGATTTTCAGATCAACCTAAGTCTAGGTGCTCAATCCATTTTCAGAGCCCCTATCACATGACCCTGGCAGAGTCTAAAGAAATAAAGATTCAGTGGATGAGTTGTAAAGGATTTATTTGACCAAGTGTGTCCTCATGGGAAACTTCAGGTTTACACGAAGAAGAAAGACAGAATCTTATGGTTGTGTATTGTGTACAGAGAGTTGCACAAGATCACTATCAAAATAAGTGCCATATACCTTGAACAAATGATTTATGGGATTAACTGCCAGTAACAGAAGTCTTTCCCATGAATGATTTGAGGTTCGAATATCACACCTAAACCATACAACCACAGTTTATCATTTGCAAGAATACCCGTTTATAGTAATTCTTGTTTGCTTGTCTCATCTTGAAAATCTGATACTATCCAATATTGTTTAATCTCCCTTGCATTTCAATTCGATGTTCCTATTAGCGTGATCTTCTTTATCTTTACAAACCCATTGTTAAATGTGCAATACATTTTTGTTCAACCCTATATGGTTGTCAACATTCCCGTGCTCTCGACCTTCGCCATCTCTATTGCATGATCTTGAGTTGTAGTTCATTTCGTTGAGAGCTTATTCCCACATCTACCTTACATCTCATTTATTCATAATAATACGCTCGTACAACTTGTTCTGAATTCATAATGTAATTCAACTCTCGTTGGTGCGGGTGATTACGATTGCCATAATCCCCTTACTCTCCTTATTTTTTACTTCAACTTCCACATATATACCTTACATGCTCATATGTAAACTCTAGCTTTTCTGCTCAATCTTATTGCTGGACTTGAATTGGTGTCATATCAGCAAAGGCATGTGTCTAATGTCACTTGTTCAATCTATTTACTTATCCATTGGTGCTTTGCTCGTTCAATCTATTGATCTATCCATCGCATTTTACCCGTTCAATCTATTGATTTATTTATGGCACCTGCAATTCTCACACCTGTCTCTTATATCCTCATCAGTACACTTCAGTAATCCTTATTTAATCTTATTGCGTACTTAACTTGGCTCCATTTGAGCAAATGCATGTTTCCACTGTAGCCTATTCAATCCATATATCTATTCATTAGACCTTGCTTGTTCAAGCTATTTATTTATCCATTGTACCTTGCTTATCTCATCTATTTATCTATCCATTGGCGCTTTGCTCGTCAAATCCATTTATCTATCC
This sequence comes from Carnegiea gigantea, assembly GCA_029747015.1. Taxonomy (NCBI): domain Eukaryota; kingdom Viridiplantae; phylum Streptophyta; class Magnoliopsida; order Caryophyllales; family Cactaceae; genus Carnegiea; species Carnegiea gigantea. The sequence continues at coordinate 21,049 of JAKOGI010003980.1, forward strand.
ATTACACTTTACTTATCCAGTCTATGTATCTATTTATTATACATTGCTTGTCCCATGTATCTATTGCACTTATCTTGTTCATTGTGGCTATAAAGTCACCTAGTTGAAACTCAGTTGCTTGTCATCAGTTAAACCCGAGTATAACCATGCCATCTTTCTCCTTGATTGAGTATTTATTGGACCCTTTATGATCCATATTTATAAACCACAATTCTTGTGGCATTATATTTCAGAATTCATGAGGCACTTATGGTTATCTTTATTATAACCACCCCATGATAATATCCCCTTTATTAGCATTTTCTAGTCTCATTGTATATTTCTTTTGCATGCAATGATTCGCTTGGCTGAGAAATTCATCACTCTCATCCTTAACCATGGTCATTTCTTTGCCTGTTATCGACTGGAAGTAGATCCTTGAGTAGTCTGCTGAGGAGAGATCATGTGATGCATTAGGAATATCAGATGATGACATTTTGATAAGGGCATAATCTCAAGCACTGTCAAATAATATTGGAGTATAAGATCAGAGCTACTCCAAGCAAGCATTAAGAGGGAAAATTCAAGTACATGTCGAGGTTATACAAGGTCGACAAAATAGTTGTGCTGGCAAAACACAGAAATAACTAAAGTTTCAGATGAGATATAAAGTATTTCGAAGGGTTTATCTAGTCAAGGGTGTTAGGAGACTGGATATCAGCGATAATTGAGTCCTTATTACTTTGGGCTTTATGAGTCAGTAGTGTAGAAAACCTCCTTTGCAGTAACAAGGTTCTTTTCTTTCAAAGAGAATATCACTTTGAAGCAAAGTAATTGAGTTCATTGAGGCAATTGTGTGAGATGTGTCCATATCTACTATTGAAACATGGGATTCACAAGTTATACAATACGTACTCCCTTAGTCGAAGTACATTCGGCAAATTATACCTCTTCAAAGGGAAGCAATAGGAACCAATGGCCCATGTGTTTTAAAGCAGCATTGCATATAGTTGACAAGTGTTCTAAGTTTCGAGGACGAAACTCTTTAAAGAGGGAAGGCTGTAACAATCCGACCCTAATCCATATTTATTTATTTAAATCATCTTTATTTATTTCATTAATCATTTTTATTCATTTACTTTATCATGTTCAGTGACCTAATCACTCATGGTAATTTGTTTAACCAAATCATGTTTATTAAATTCAATTACACTCAATTTATTTATTGAACGAATTCCATTATGTTATTTAAAATTTCCACCTTCATTTATGGTATTTAATCATCCCGGTTGGGAGATATTTCATTTTGGGCACCACTTTGCAACTCAAATCTCCTTGATTGTTAATTCGAGTTTCGTTGATTGATTAAATGTTGGATGAATCGATGTTAGACCTCGGTGAGCATAAATTAGTAATTAATTATTTTCTTACCTTCGGTAAACATTAATCCCAAGTAATATAAAATTTTTCCAACATTTCGAATAAAATTTTCAAGCCCGCACTTAGCTTCTTGGGCCCAAAACAAAAGCCCAAAACCTTGCTAACTTTGTTGTTTCACTAATCGCTCATTTTAGCATCTAATTTTAATTAGCAAAAGCTACTTTTTGGGTTGAAAATTTACAGCCACGCGTAGCTATTAATTGACAATTTATAGCCACAAAAATTCAACAAAAATTCACAAACCCAACTCTCCATTTTCTCCCACCTCTCCACAGCTCCATGGGCAGAACTACCCCTTGTGGCGCCAGTTCTGGTGGTTTCTGGCCACTTTTTCGGCCATGTCCCGGCTACCCCGACTCCCCCTTACTGCTAGCTATCATGGCCAACCATCAAAATCATTCAAATTAGCCCCTCCTCCCTCTAATTCAAGCCTAAAGTGAGGTATATCCCAAAACCTTAACTTGTTTTATCTTGAGTTTTATGGTTGTTTTATTTATGGGCTATGTTTCGATGATCAAATTGATAGTTATTGTGCAATTTTTATTCAGTTTGGAGATGTTTGGAGTTATAGGTATCTGATCAAGAGCATGATTTCATGATTTTGTATTTGTTGAATTGCCACTGTCGAAAATTCTGAGAATTATGGGATCGTCCAAAAATTCTCAAATGTTTATTGTAGATTCTATATATTATTTGGGATTTTCTGGAAAACGTTTGATGAAATTTGGAGTTGTAATCAATGAGTTATGAAATTTTGAAGAAAACTACCCTATTTTGGATATGAATTATGTAATTATGTATTAATGAAGTTGTTTAGAGTTTGGATATGTATATGAGGCCTTAAATGATCTTTTTATATCTGATTGTGGGGATTTGAAATGATTTCAAGTGAGGTTTATGTGAAAAAAGAAGAGAAAGTTAAATTAGTGAAGGGCTGGAATTTCAAAAAATTAGGGCTAAATTTGGGATTAAAATGGTAATGATTGGTAAAGCCAAAAATTATGATTTTTGATGGATATATAGTTCATTGTGTTATCTTTTAAATGCTGCTTGAATTGCCTTAATTCGAGATCTGTGGAAAACATTATGGTCATTTTACCCCATTTTGGGAACCCTATTGTGGGAATCAAATTTTGTGTTGTAAACAAAAGTTTTTGGAGACTTCTTAATCTTTCCATATTAGGGTTTTAAGTCTCCATTTGAGGTCTAGAATGAAAGTTATGAATTTTACAAAGAAAATACCAAGCTTAGTGAGCTTAATAGCTTCTATCGACTTCAATGACTCATTTGGGGTGGAATTCTTTATCTAATGAATTTATGAAGGAAATTTGAGAAGTGGGAGAGCTGTGACTCAGAAACCATATTTATCAGACCAAATTATTATAGTTTATGCTATTTTGAACAAAGATATATTTCTCTTGGCCTCAAACCTTTATTACTTGCTCACTTCAGAATATATCAAATGTATTTATCAAGCCAATCTAGTGTACTCGCTGTTATCTTGAACCAAGTTATACAGCAGCAAACCTTAAACCTATATCAGTAACCTATTTCAGAAAAGGCCACAGCCACTCTCTCAATTGTCGCCATCAAGGCCTTTTCCTTTGTAATCTCATTTATCTCATTGTGGAATATTTTACTTTCATTTACTTTATATCAAATTTAATTACTTTCATCAATTCAATTTTGAAGTTATATTGAAATAGACAAGTTATGTATACAATTTAATTACACAATTTCTGTTACACATACTTTTACTTACTCAATTATGCGAGTAAGAATCATTTACTGACTACACATACTTACAATGACATTTATGAAACAGAGTTGAGGCCTAGTTGTTGTTCCCCATTATGCATAAGTATCATCAAGTCAGAACATATTTATCAAGTCAGATGACATTTTTAAAGATTCAAGGTACGTCTATTGCCTGTATTTCAGAAAGTAGATCATGTTTATCAAGTTGCAACTCTTAATGAGTTTATCAATGAATTAGTTTATACAGCGATTTGCCATTTAACTTATGACCCCATCAGTTATCATCTATAGGGCGGCAGCCCATCATTTACCCGCGCGGCTTCAGGCCAACTCTTGATTGGATTAACAGGTGTACACCTATGTATAGATCATATCAGTGCAAGGGGTTTACATCTAGATAATAATGAGCAATTCAGCTTCATATTACTTTTATTTTCATTGTTATTGCCAACTAAATGAATTGCAAAGGCGGTACCCATCAATAGTGTTTTTATGCTCATTTTACGATACAGGAATGCATGTACTGAGTTTTTGCTCATATTTTCGAATTGTTTTCATGTTTTCCATTTTAGGGGATGAAGTATCACATGTTTCTCTATTTAGCAAGCCCTTTTGGAACTCGTCAGATGCTCACAGTGGATTCAGCATAGCATGAATGTTGGAATCGACCTGAGGGTCAAGTTGGATCTATATTCAATATACTTATATAGTGTAGAGTGTAAGTTATCACATGGTATGATTAAGTTGATGGTATCGAAGTTGAACTATTATGGACTTTGGTCTTAAAGTGTTTCAGTTAATAGATTTTGTGATTGTGAATATGAGTTGCAAGATTAAATGGTTTTAATAAGCCTTATCCTTATCAGGACGGCAGTAGTGCCTTCTATTATGAAGTCATCCGCTATAGTTTTCCGTAAATCCTATCATTAGTATTTTGGCGGCGTTACAGATTTGGTATCAGAGCTAAGGTTTAAGGGCTATTGTGAGCTATCCAGTGTTTATGAGTTAGCTATCAAGGTGTATATGAGTTATGTTAGACCCATTAAATACGCTATTGCTTACAAGTTCATACGTATGGACATATATGGAGAAACCATTTTCATATGGGTGACTCAATCATTTGGTAATATCATAAGATTCAAGCATGGGCAAAGTGGACTGTGGAACTATTTGGGTCACTTGTTGATGAGGCATGCTCTCATTTATTTGGGAGTTGTATTGCATGTTTCATTTCTCTTATTTGTTTAAACTTTTGTAATTGTGCACTCCAGGTGTGTGACCCATTGAGTTATGAACTCCGGCGTGTGGTCGTTGAGCGATTGAAGTGTTTCTCTACATTTCAGGTATCTATTGTAAGGCTTTAAGCCTTGATTTTTAGTCAGTTTTTAGGCGAAACTCTGTCCGTTTTGCCCCAAGATTTGAGAGTCTTATTGAGGTATGTTAATATATGGTTGAAACCCAATGTGGGGATGCCATTTGCAACTTCTTAAGGGATTCATACAGTGTCAAGTTAGATGTAACCCTTTAGATGAGGAAATGCCTTGTGAGGCAATATCTTTGACGTAAACCAGTATGAGATGAAGACTACAATGAATGCTCATGTATGGTGATAACGTTTAGTAGCTTATGGTGTGCTACTTGGCATTATATAGGTGGTACAAGTAAGATTAAGCTGCCATATATCGGAATCATCTGGTCTTGACACTAAGACCTTACATAAGCAATGCTCCTATTATTTCTTGTTATTGACTTATTTCTGCCCTAGTTACCTTGAATTGTTCAAAGGCATCATTTCTTTGCTGCTAACACTCTCTTGAGTTATAATGGAGTGTTTATGGAAAATTTCATATGTCGTCTGTGGGAAGTTATTTAAACACATCTGAGCAACCTTTCTTATAGGCGATTCAAACCCTGACAATCACAGCCGTTTAATTCTCTATTTCCATAATGGAGCCTATAATGACCCCCGGTGGGCATTACTGTGTGATTTGCAGTTCTTCCTAAGCATATTTGGCTCATTCTACTTGCAGCTCAATCATCACTAAATCCATTTTTTACTGTCACTTGCTTGAACTTCTTGCTTCTATTTGGGCACTATTCATTTATTGCTTGCAAAGTCTTTGGTTGCTTCAGACCCAGTCATTGAGTGCCCTTCCAGCAATTAAATGTATCCATATTGTTTCTGTTTTTAGAGCACTATAACGTCTATTCCATGGCCATGGCTGCATGTCGTTACTCAAGTTATTTTGGTAATCCTTTCTTTACTAGTATAGCCTATCTTGTTAATGATAAACAGCGATTTATGCTATTTCCATCTGTCAATAGTTTTGAAGTTTATATGCCTACCTAAGGCTTTCGTTTACTGCAAAATATATTATTGATGGATGTCATTGTGTTCGGTCATAAGATTAACTCCTTCATCGTGACGTATTGTCCTTTCAAACACCAGATGAATAAAATTTCCCTTCTGATAGTGTTGACCCTTATCTTCATCATTTTACTCACATACGAATACCGTATGACTTTTCAAAAGCCGCTTTGTTAACCTGTTACATTTCTTCACCTTCATTACTTAATACTCCCTCTCAACGTCATAACATCGATTATTTACTTTACTCTTATGACCATCATAAATAAACTGTATGTCTTGTATATGCAGGTCATTTCAATGCCTTGCCTCTTTCACTACAATTCTTCATCCTTTCATTCATTCAGCTTACATGTCGGTCCTCTCTAACTAATAAAGAAATATCTTTGTAAGAGTTCTTATTGTGGTTACATCTCTTTACATTTTAGATTACCCCCCTGTCATTTCAATTTACCAAGACCAGTAGGCAGTTGAATACTTATCTTTATACACATGCCTCTAGTAGTATTGCTGGAACCATATTCATTGGACATTCAATCCAGTTTGATTGGCAGAACTGGTATTATTATGGGGGTGAACTGACTGTGTACTTACAGGACTGAGATGATTCGTAAGGATCTAAAGGTTAGCTTGAGAGATGAGGATTGGCTAAACGTGCATTTCTATGGGCTGCGGGAAGAAGAGCCTTATTTATCCCTCCAATTACATTATGTAAGCAAGTGAATTATCATGTCAGTAATGCACTGAATATTAGTGATTTGTCAACCACACACGGTATATCCATATCCATATTTACAGTTGGTGGATTTAGAAATGTTTCATCTGAGGACTATCAGGATTGTTTCTCCTCAAGAAGCATGGATTTTCAGATCAACCTGGGTCTAGGTGCTCAATCCATTTTCAGAGACCCTATTACATGACCCCAGCAGAGTCCAAAGAAATAAAGATTCAGTGGATGAGTGATAATGGATTTATTTGACCAAGTGTGTCCTCGTGGGAAACTTCAGGTTTGTACGAAGAAGAAAGATAGAATCTTATGGTTGTGTATTATGTACAAAGTGTTGCACAAGATCACTATCAAAATAAGTGCCATATACCTTGAACAAATGATTTATGGGATTAACTGCAAGCAATAGAAGTCTTTCCCATAAATGATTTGGGGTTCGAATATCACACCTAAACTATACAACCACAGTTTATCTTTTGTAAGAATACCCATTTATAGTAATTCTTGTTTGCTTGTCTCATCTTGAAAACCTGATACTATCCAATATTGTTTAATCTCCCTTACATTTCAATCTGATGTTCCTATTAGCGTGATCTTTTACGTCTTTACAAACCCATTGTTAATTGTGCAATACATTTTTGTTCAACCCTATATGGTTGTCAACATTCCCTTGCTCTCGACCTTCGCCATCTCTATCTCATAATCTTGAGTTGTAGTTCATTTCATTGGGAGCTGATTCTCACATCTACCTTACATCTCATTTATTCATAATAATACGCTCGTACAACTTGTTCTGAATTCATAATGTAATTCAACTCTCATTGGTGTGGGTGATTGCGATTGCCATAATCCCCTTAATCTCCTTATTTTGAACTTCAACTCCCACATTTATATCTTACATGCTCATAAGTAAACTCTAGCTTTTCTGTTCAATCTTATTACTGGACTTGAATTGATGTCATATGAGCAAAGGCATGTGTCTAATGTCACTTGTTCAATCTATTTACTTAGCCATTGGTACTTTAGTCATTCAATCTAATGATCTATCCATCGCATTTTACCCATTCAATCTATTTATTTCTTTATGGCACTTGCAATTCTCACACCTATCTCTTATATCCTCATCAGTACACTTCAGTAATCCTTATTTAATCTTATTGTCGTACTTGACTTGGCTCCATATGACCAAATGCATGTTTCCACTGCAACCTATTCAATCCATTTATCGATTCATTAGACCTTGCTTGTTCAAGCTATTTATTTATCCATTATACCTTGCTTATCCAATCTATTTATCTATCCATTGGCACTTTGCTCGTCAAATCCATTTATCTATCCATTACACTTTGCTTATCCAATCTATGTATCTATTTATTGCACATTGCTTGTCCCATCTATCTATTGCACTTATCTTGTTCCCTGTGGCTATAAAGTCACCTAGTTGAAGCTCAGTTGCTTGTCATCTTGTTTTCAATTCATCAGTTAAACCCGAGTATAACCATGTCATCTTTCTCCTTGGTTGATTATTTATTAGACCCTTTATGATCCATATTTATAAGCCACAATTCTTGTGGCATTATATTTCAGAATTCATGATGCACTTATGGTTATCTTTATTACAACCACCCCATGATAGTCTCCCCTTTATTAGCCTTTTCTAGTCTCATTGTATATTTCTTTTGTATGCAATGATTCGCTTGGCTAAGAAATTCATCACTCTCATCCCTGACCATGGTCATTTCTTTGCCCGTTATCGACTGGAAGCAGATCCTTGAGTAGTCTGCTGAGGAGAGATCATGTGATGCATTAGGAATATCTGATGGTGACATTTTGATAAGGGCATAATCTCAAGCACTGTCAAATAATATTGGAGTATAAGATCAGAGCTACCCCAAGCAAGCATTAAGAGGAAAAATTCAAGTACATGTCGAGGTAATACAAAGTCGACAAAACAGTTGTGCTGGCAAAACACAGAAATAACCAAAGTCTCATATGAGATATAAAGTATTCCGAAGGGTTTATCTAGTCAAGGGTGTTAGGAGACTGGATATCAGCGATAATTGAGTCCTCATTACTTTGGGCTTTATGAGTCAGTAGTGTAGAACACCTCCTTTGCAGTAATAAGGTTCTTTTCTTTCGAAGAGAATATCACTTTTGAAGCAAAGTGATTGAGTTCATTGAGGCTATTGTGTAAGATGTATCCGGATCTACTATTGAAACATGGGATTCACAAGTTATACAATACGTACTCCCTTAGTCGAAGTACATTCGGCAAATTATACCTCTTCAAAGGGAAGCAATAGGAACCAATGGCCCATGTGTTTTAAAGCAGCATTGCATATAGTTGACAAGTGTTCTAAGTTTCGAGGACGAAACTCTTTAAAGAGGGAAGACTGTAATAACCCGAGCCTAATCCATATTTATTTATTTGAATCGTCTTTATTTATTTCATTAATCATGTTTATTCATTTACTTTATCATGTTTATTGATCTAATCACTCATGATAATTTGTTTAACCAAATCATGTTTATTAAATTCAATTACACTCAATTTATTTATTGAACGAATTCCATTATGTTATTTAAATTTTCCACCTTTATTTATCGTATTTAATCATCCCGGTTGGGATATATTTCATTTTGGGTACCACTTTGCAATTCAAATTTCATTGAATGTTAATTCGAGTTTCGTTGATTGATTAAATGTCGGGTGAATCGATGTTAGGCCTCGGTGAGTATAAATTAGTGATTAATTATTTTCTTACCTTCGGTAAACTTTAATCCCGGGTAATATAAAATTTTTCCAACGTTTCGAACAAAATTTTCAAGCCCGAACTTAGCTTATTGGGCCCAAAACCTTGCTAACTTTGTTATTTCACTAATGGCTCATTTTAGCACCTAATTTTGATTAGCAAAAAGCTACTTTTTGGGTTGAAAATTTACAGCCACATGTAGCTATTAATTGATAATTTATAACCCCAAAAATTCACCAACCCAACTTTCCATTTTCTCTCGCCTCTCCACGGCTTCATGGGCAGAAAACAGGGGCAGCAGCAGCTGCCCCTTGTGGCGCCAGTTCTGATGGTTTTCGGTCACTTTTCTAGCCATGTCCTGGCTGCCCCGACTCCCCCTTACTGCTAGCTATCATGGCCAACCATCAAAATCATTCAAATCAGCCCCTCCTCCCTCTAATTCAAGCCTAAAGTGAGGTATATCCCAAAACTCTAACTTGTTTTATCTTGAGTTTTATGATTGTTTTATTTATCGGCTATGTGTGGATGATCAAATTGATAGTTATTGTGCAATTTTTATTCAGTTTGGACCTGTTTGGAGTTATGGGTATTTGATCAAGAGCATGATTTCATGATTTTGTATTTGTTGAATTGCCACTGTTGAAAATTCTGAGAATTATGGGATTGTCCAAAACTTCTCAAATTTTTACTATAGATTCTATATATTATTTTGGATTTTCTGGAAACATTTCATGAAATTTGGAGGTGTAATCAGTGAGTTATGAAATTGGGAAGAAAACTACCCTGTTTTGGATACGAATTACGTAATTATGTATTAATGAAGTTATTTAGAGTTTGGGTATGTATATGAGGCCGTAAATGATCTTTTTAGATCTGATTGTGGTGATTTGAAATGATTTCAAGTGACTTTTATGTGAAAAAAGCAGAGAAAGTTAAATCAGTGAAGGGCTGGAATTTCAGGAAATTATGGCTGACTTTGGGATTAAACTGGTAATGATTGGTAAAGCCAAAAATTATGATTTTTGGTGGATATATATTTCAGTGTGTTATCTTTCAAATGCCGCTTGAATTGCCTTAATCCGAGGTCTGTGGAAAAAGTTATGATCATTTTACCGAAACTGCGTAGAATGGACTAAAAACTGATACACTTGTATTTTTGCCCCATTTTGGGAACCTTATTGTGGGAGTCACATTTTGTGTTGTAAATGAAAGTTTTTGGAGACTTCTTAATCTTTTCATATTGGGGAATTAAGTCTCCATTTGAGGTCTAGAATGAAAGTTATAATTTTACAAAGAAAATACCAAGTTTAGTGAGCTTAATAGCTTCTATCGAGTTCAATGACTCATTTGGGGTGGAATTCTTTATCTAAAGAATTTATGAAGGAAATTGGAGAAGTGGGAGAGTTGTGACTTAGAAACCATATTTATCAAACCACGTTATTGCAGTTTATGCTATTTTGAACCAAGATATATCTCTCTTGGCCTCAAACCTTTATTACTTACTCAGTTCAGAACATATCAAATGTATTTATCAAGCTAATCTAGTGTACTCGCTGTTATCTTGAACCAAGTTATATAGCAACAAGCCTTAAACCCATATCAGTAACCTATTTCAGAAAAGGCCACAGCCACTCTCTCAATTGTCGCCATCGAGGCCTTTTCCTTTGTAATCTCATTTATCTCATTGTGGACTATTTTACTTTCACTTACTTTATATCAAATTTAATTACTTTCATCAATTCAATTTTGAAGTTATATTGGAATACACAAGTTATGTATACCATTTAATTACTCAATTTCTGTTACACATACTTTTACTTACTCAATTATGCGAGTAAGGATCATTTGCTGACTACACATACTTACAATGACATTTACGAAACAGAGTTGAGGTCTAGTTATTGTTCCCCATTATGTATAAGTGTTATCAAGTCAGAACATATTTATCAAGTCAGATGACATTTTTAAAGACTCAAGGTACGTCCATTGCCTGCATCTTCAGAAAGCAGATCATGTTTATTCATTGATAAACTCTTAATGAGTTTATCAATGAATTAGTTTGTACAATGATTTGCCATTTAACTTGTGACCCCATCAGTTATCATCTATAGGGCGTCAGCCCATCATCTACCCGCGCGGCTTCAAGCCAACTCTTGATCGGATTGACAGGTGCACACCTATGTATAGATCATATCAGTGCAAGGGGTTCACATCCAGATAATAATGAGCAATTCAGTTTCATATTACTTTCATTTTCATTGTTATTACCAACTAAATGAATTGCAAAGGCGACTACCCATCAACAGTGTTTCTATGCTCATTTTACAATACAAGAATGCATGTACTGAGTTTTTGCTCATATTTTCTAATTGTTTTCGTGTTTTCCATTTTAGGGGACGAAGTATCACATGTTTCTCTATTCAGCAAGCCCTTTTGGAACTCGTCATATGCTCATAGTGGATTCAGCATAGCATGAATGTTGGAATCGACCTCAGGGTCAAGTTGGATCTATATTCAATATACTTATATAGTATGGGGTGCAAGTTATCACATGGTATGATTAAGTTGATGGTATCGAAGTTGAACTATTATGGACTTTGGTCTCAAAGTGTTTCAGTTAATAAATTTTGTGATTGTGAATATGAGTTGCAAGATTAAATGGTTTCAATGAGCTTTGTCCTTTTCAGGACGGCGGTAGCGCCTTCTATTATGAAGTCTTCCGCTGCAGTTTTTCGTAAATCCTATCATTAGTATTTTGGGGGTGTTACAATTATATACATATATATATATATATATATATATATATATATATATATATATATATATATATATATATATATATATATATATACACATATATATATATGTATATGTACACACACACACACACACACACACCACACGCACACACACACACACACACACATATACATATATATGTGTGTGTGTATATATATATATATATATATATATATATATATATATATATATATATATATATTATAGATATATATATATGTATGTATGTATGTATATGTGTGTGTGTGTGTGTGTGTGTGTGTGTGTGTGTGTATGCATATATGTTTTATATATGTGCATATATATGTATATAAACATATATATATATATATATATATATATATATATATATATATATATATAATAATATAATATATATATACATATACATATAGTTGTTGAATGGTAATGAACTATTGATAAGGCAACAAGTTGTATATGAATGGAAACCAGTGAAATGTTCACACTGCCATGTGTTTGTGCATGAGGAACCAGTTTGAAAGAAGAAAGGTGAGGTGAGGAAGGAATAGAGAAGGATCCAAAGTGTCTAAAGTGAAAACTCCCTGGAAGAAGTGCCTGGGGAAAGTCAAGTACAGCAGAGGAAGGAAAATTTCACTGCGGAGTTCACCCCTGTTTAGAAAAGGGCAACTGCAAGATAGCCAGAGCAAGCTGCTCCCAGCAGTACCTCCTTACTTAATTCTTTCCAAGCATTACAAATGGTTATGTCACAACAAATGGACAATGCACCTGTTGAGGGGTACACATATGGATAACATTGTTGGTTGGAACATAAGAGGCCTCAACTAGCCCAATAAGTAGGAGGATGTGAGATCCTTCCTTTACGATGACAAGGTAAGCATAATAGGGCTACGTGAAACTAAAGTGAAGGAGAAAAATGTTGATAAGGTAGCTGCAAAAGCATTTCCAGGATGGTTCTGGCTTCATAATTTTGAGCATGATGCAAAAGGTAGGATTTAGATAGCATGGAAACCTAGCTCCTATAATGTGCAGGTATTAAAGAAGACTGACCAGTTTATTCATTGCTATGTTACTTAGCTTAGCACACACAAGAAGTTCTTTACCACATTTTTCTATGGTATGAACCAAGAACATATGAGGATGCCCTTATGGGCTGATTTGTAGGCATTAGCCCAGCAAATTAATGAGGCATGGTGGACACTAGGGGATTTTAACTCTGTTCTCTATAAAGAGGATAGAATAGGAGGCATTAAGATCCACGATCATGAAGTCCAGCGCCTAGCAAATCTCTTGGACACTTGTGACCTGCAGGAGCTAAGGTGGACAGGGACGTACTACTCTTGGACAAATAAAACAATATGGAGTAGAATTGATAGGGTTTTTACAAATCTTTTATGGCATGACACAATGGATTATACTCAGACACATTATTTACCAAATGGGCTTTCTGACCATACTCCTTTGTTAGTGAAGTTCCCTTCATCTCCAAAACCCAAGGCCAAGTTCCAATTCTGTGATATGTGGTGTAAGCACTGGGAGTTTGCACATATAATAGCCTCTAACCTCCCCCCAGCAGCAGCATCTTGCAAAATGCTTCAAGTCAGAAGATACATAAATAAGATTATACCACTGCTAAGCAAACTAAATAGGTAACACTTTACAGACTTGAGGACTTAGACTGATAAAGCAAGAAGTGACCTCACCAATTTGCAGTTTATCCTGCAGCAAGACCCCACAAATGGTGAATTGTTACAAAAGGAAATGGATGCTAGGAAGAAGTATTCAAATATCCTATCCTCTAGTCTTTCACTCATTCAGCAGTAGTGTAAGATAGAGTGGATCAAATATGGGGATGACAGCACAAGGCTATTCCATGCTAAAGCAAAGCAAAGGAAACTTGCAACCTATATCTATTCCAAACAAGATGCAGATGGAAATTTTGTAAATGGTTTGGACAAAGTACAGCAGGTTATGCTTGAATTCTATAAGAATCTACTTGGGAGGCAGCAATGCACAAGGAAGAACATCAATATGCAAGTGATTCAACTAGGTCCAACACTAAATTGTGATGACCAGATTGGCTTGTGCAAGCAGTTTAGTAACAAGGACATCAAGAATGCCTTTTTTTCAATTCCAAGCTTCAAATCACCAGGCCCAGATGGATATAACAGTGGTTTTTTTAAAGCATCATGGGAATAATTGGTCCAATGGTATGCTCAGCAGTCCAAGAGTTTTTTCTTATAGGGGTCATGCTAAATTATATAAGTGCAACAAAGCTTATAGTACTCCCCAAAGTCCCCAGCCCCCAAGTAGCTACAGACTTCAAGCATATCTCCTGCTGCAACACAATTTATAAATGTATAACAAAGTTGCTATGCTAGAGGATAAAAGCTATCCTACCCCATCTCATTGACCCAAGTGAGGGTGCACTTATCAAAGGGAGGGAATTGCTATATAATGTACTTATCTATCAAGATATAGGAAGGGGCTACCAAAGGAAAAGCATATCCCCAAGATGCATTCTTAAAATAGATCTGTGAAACGCATTTGATTCAATGCATTGGGGGTTTGTTCAAGAAATGCTAACAGCATTAAAATTCCCTGTACAATTTACCAAATGGATTATGGCATGTGTAACCTTAGTGTAATTTTCCATACACATTAATGGGCATGAAAGTGACCCATTTGAAGGAGGGAAAGGTTTAAGGCATGAAGACCCCTTTCTCCACTTTTATTTATGCTCTTTATGGAATATCTCTTAAGGCTACTTAAACAGGCTAGCCAAAAGCAAGGTTTCAGGTTCCATCCAAATTGTAAGCAGCTAGGCTCACGCACCTTATGTTTGCTGATGATCTTATTCCTTTCAGTAAAGCTCACCCTGCCTCCTTACAGTACATAATAACTGCCCTCTAGGAGTTTCATGACTGTGTAGGACTTAAAGCAAACCTGGCAAAGTCACAAATGGTGTTTGGGAGGTGCTCACATACAATTCAACAGCAATGTCTTGAGATTACTGGGCTACAAGAGAGTAGCTTCCCAATGAGGTACTGGGGGTACCCATCACTGCCAGCAGACTAACAAAAATTGAGTGTAAAGGGCTAGTTAACAAAATATTAACCAAGGTGCATTTATGGGCAACAAGAAACTTATCATTTGCAGGGAGAGATAGATTAATTAACAGTGTAGTATTTGGCATGTTCAATTACTGGGCTTCAATATTTCTACTACCTAATGAGGTAGTGGAGAGTATTACAAACATTAGCAAAAACTATCTCTGGGGGGGCACAGAGGATTCCAGGAAGATTCTCTACATATCATGGCAGCACACATGCCTACCAAAGGCACAAGGAGGGCTGGGATTAAAAGATTTCAATATGTGGAATAAAGCCACAATAGGTAAGTTGGTATGGGCAATTCCAAAGAAAAAAGACATCCTGTGGGTGAGATGGGTTCATGGGAGATATCTTAAAGAGAAAGCATGGTGGAACTGCTCCCCAGCTCCTGACTGTAGCTGGTACTGGAAAAAAAATCTCCAAATTAAGGAGGAATTCAAGCAGGCAAGCATTAAACCTGATGTTTGAATGCCACTGTTTATCATATATGGAGGGCAAGGAATCAATTGATCTTCAATGACTACAAAATATCAGCACATTACACAATTGGGAGGATCAAGGATCAAGTAAGACAAAGAATTCTGTTCCTTCACTCATTAACTAGGAGATATACCAAATATATTGACACTGTACAACACTGATAATATGAGGCTGCAAAAATCATGTAGTGCTTCGTAGGTTATACATGTCATGTTGAGTATATACCACACATCCCTTCCCAAAAACAAAAAAATAAATACATATATATATATATATATATATATATATTATATATAT
>JAKOGI010003981.1:0-36726 GCA_029747015.1 Carnegiea gigantea
TGCTCTGTTGAAGTTGAGGCAGTTGCAAGGATTAATGCTGGGAATATGAAGAGTCTTCGGTTACATATACTTGTGTGGCTGATATTGTGCACGTTTTCGATGCTTCTAGATTGATGTAATCAGCTGCAAAAATCCTAGAATATTCCTTGTAACCTCCCCCACCCCCTTTTATGATGTGTCTTTTCATTTTTCTTAGACTTTTCATTAGCTAGTTTTAATTGTTATGAGTTATTTGAGTCTTTTGATTGTCTTTTGCTGAGTCTATAAAAGGGGAGGGGCATGTGAAGCTAATCATTCAGCATTGTAAGAGATTTCCGAAGTAATACAAGCACCTTTGAGAGTGATTCTCATTTGTGTCTCAAAATTCCTAGTTCTATATCTTGAATGTGGCTCATTCAAGTGGTGTTCTAGGTTCTCTTCCTTTTCCAATTGGAGTGATTCCTTGGTTAAGACAAGAGAATTAGCCCAAGATCAAGTCATTGAGTGGCTCCGTGAAGGATTATCTTAATTATAAGGTCTTGTTTATCCTTGTTCTTTTTGTTATTATTCTTCAAACCATCTCAAACTATCTTCCACCATATTCCCTTTTCTTTGGTTGATTCTTGTTTAGTTTGAGTTTGAGTTGATTTGGTTCACTTCCCACCCACATCTACATCAATTGGTATCAGAGCCAAGGCTTTTAAGTGACCCACATCATACCCAAACACATCCCAAAAAGCCAAAATACAAAAAAAAAAAGAGGCACAACCCGGCAATCCGAAGTCTTGAAGACCAGAGAAGCAGCACGGTGCCCCCGTGCCACAACACACGACCGTGCCATATTCTTTTTTCCAGGAATCTTCAAGTCGAGACGGAGCACGGTGCCCCCGTGCCGCCAAGCACGACCGTGCCACTCTACTTTTCTGCATTTTCTTCAGCCGAAGCGTAGCACGGCCTGACCGTGCCCCCTTGCACGACCGTGCCACTTTCCCTGCTGCATATTCTTCCTTCAACGCATCTCCAACATGTCTACAAAGTCCACAAAAAGCGACCAAGCACGTGTGGAAGAGTTAGAAGCACAACTCACTTATCTTCGAACTCAACTTGGGCAACTTTTGGAGGAGAAAAGAAGGTGGGTTCATATCCCCACTCCCTCTCATCCTCATGAACCGGTGGTTGAATCTGAAGAGGAAGTCCATCACTCCCATGCCAATTCAAGTGATGAGGAACCCCCAAGGAGACGAAGGCAAGTAGGAAATATTGGTGGTGTCCGAATTGACATCCCCGAATTTGAGGGCCAACTTGATCCGGACTTATTTCTCGATTGGTTGCACACCATTGAGAGGATCTTTGAATATGAGGACATTCCGGAGGATAAGAAGGTGAAACTCGTAGCCCTTAAACACCGCAAATATGCTTTAATCTGGTGGGCTAACCTTGGAGCGAAAAGAGCAAGAAATGGGAAAGGGAAAGTTAGAACGTGGGCCAAAATGAAAGAAAAGCTTAAGGCCAAGTTTCTTCCCTCACACTATGTGCAAGATAATTATCTGAAACTCCACCGCCTCAAGCAAGGATTCAAGAGTGTGGAAGAATACACTCGGGAGTTTGAACAACTCCTTCTCAAATGCGACTTGAAAGAAGATGACTCTCAAACCTTGGTAAGACACTTAACCGGACTTGATGAGTCTATTGCTCATATTGTTGAATTGCAACCATATTCCTCCCTTGATGATTTGAGTTCTCTAGCCTACAAGGTAGAACAACAAAAGAAATCAAAGGAAAAGAGTATCCTATCCAAGCCTCTCTCTCGTCCTTACCCCACACAAAGGCTTCCGTACTACCTCCTCGTCGCACACAATTCCCCCACCTTCCCAAAAACCAAAACCCCACTCCACCCTCCAAAACCCTCCCCACAAGAGCCCAAATCAAAGGACAAGGTTCGTTGCTTTCGGTGTCAAGGCATGGGACACTATGCATCTGAGTGTCCAAACAGGAGGATTGTTTCCCTAGCAGAGTACCAAGAAGCATGTGATGAACATGCCTATGATGAAGAAGAAGGAGAGCACTTTGAAGAAGGAAGTTTGTAAGAAGTTGAGGAAGGCCCCGATGAAGGAGAGTTGCTTGTTATCCGCCGGGCCTTGAGTGGAATTGCCACTCAAAAGGACATGGAGCAAAGAGAAGCCATTTTTCACACCAGGTGTACCGTAGGAGACAAGGTTTGTTCCCTCATCATCGATGGAGGTAGTTGTACAAATGTTGCATCCAAAACCATGGTGGACAAGCTCAAACTTGAGACTACACCCCATCCTAAGCCTTATAGCATCCAATGGCTAAATCAAGGCAAAGGTCTATACATTTCTCATCAGTGCCTCATTTCTCTTTCTATTGGAGACCACTATAAGGATGAGATATTGTGTGACATTCTTCCTATGGATGCAAGCCATATATTGTCGGGTAGACCATGGATGTTTGATCGCCATGTAATTCATCATGGGCGCCTCAACACCTACTCCTTTATTAAGGATGAGAAAAAAATCACCTTGACCCCTATTCCATCGTGCCAAAGCCCCAAGCCACAAAAGGACCGACAAGCCTTAACCCTCATTCATCCTTCCCAAACCCTTGCCCCCAAAGAAGATTTCCCACTTCCGCCTCTTCTCCTCACCAGGTATGCCCCGTTTTATCATCCTCCCCTCACCCTCTTCTATATCTCTCTAGAGGTGATGCCCTGTGACCTCCTTCCCCAAAAGCTCCCATATTGTAAGCGCGACACCTTTCTTGAGAGGCTTGCCAACCCTTTGAGTTTGAGGACAAACTCAAAACAACCCGGGGAGTATGATGCATATTTCCATATGCATCATTTTTATTCAACTCCAATTTCAAAGAAGAAAAGGGGCAAAGAAGATCATGCATGGAAATGTGCCTATTTGGTCTTCTTAAGTGAGTTCAAAGACTCGCGACACTATGGAGAGGTCAAAAAGAGGTTAAACTTTGCTAGAAATTTGGTGCCGAATTCATCCCTGCGGAACCCGATTTTGTGACCACTTTTGGACAAGCTCAAGTGGACCCACAACTTGAGGGCCCATGTGCTTTTGAAGCTAAAGATGTCAGCTTTAAAATAAGCCCAATTTTATTTAATTTGGACATCATTTGATTGGGCAAAATATCACTCAAAGATACGTTGTGCTGATCCAGTCCAGTCTGAGATAGGTGCATTGTTTGGGCCATAACTTTCAAACCGCTTATCCAAATTGAGCAAATGAGCCCATTCTGGAAAATAGACTTCCAGGGCTTTCTAAAAAGCCCAAGAACGCGTGATTGGCCGAGTATTCTGGAAGTTATGCTCTGTTGAAGTTGAGGCAGTTGCAAGGATTAATGCTGGGAATATGAAGAGTCTTAGGTTACATATATTGTGTGGCTGATATTGTGCACGTTTTAGATGCTTCTAGATTGATGTAATCAGCTGCAAAAATCCTAGAATATTCCTTGTAACCTCCCCCCCCCCTTTTATGATGTGTCTTTTCATTTTTCTTAGACTTTTCATTAGCTAGTTTTAATTGTTAGGAGTTATTTGAGTCTTTTGATTGTCTTTTGCTGAGTCTATAAAAGGGGAGGGGCATGTGAAGCTAATCATTCAGCATTGTAAGAGATTTCCAAAGTAATACAAGCACCTTTGAGAGTGATTCTCATTTGTGTCTCAAAATTCCTAGTTCTATATC
The DNA here is from genome assembly GCA_029747015.1 of Carnegiea gigantea. NCBI lineage: Eukaryota > Viridiplantae > Streptophyta > Magnoliopsida > Caryophyllales > Cactaceae > Carnegiea > Carnegiea gigantea. Next base: position 3,699 of record JAKOGI010003981.1, read on the forward strand.
TGAATTTGGCTCATTCAAGTGGTGTTCTAGGTTCTCTTCCTTTTCCAATTGGAGTGATTCCTTGGTTAAGACAAGAGAATTAGCCCAAGATCAAGTCATTGAGTGGCTCCGTGAAGGATTATCTTAATTACAAGGTCTTGTTTATCCTTGTTCTTTTTGTTATTATTCTTCAAACCATCTCAAACTATCTTCCACCATATTCACTTTTCTTTGGTTGATTCTTGTTTAGTTTGAGTTTGAGTTGATTTGGTTCCCTTACCACCCACATCTACATCAATCCTTCACCCAAGAAGGGTGCCAAGAAGATAATGAGGTGAATTTGAGCATAACCCCAAGAATTGAAGAGCATGTAGTTAAAGACCTTGAAGTGATGAAGCCATGGAGGGTTGCTGAAGAGTTTGAACAACTCTTGATTCAAGAAGTACGCCCTACCGAACTCCAAGCACCCAAGTTGGAGGCATGTGGGGTTATTGAAGAAGTTGAGCAACTCTTGACCCAAGAAGAATTCACCTTAACCCCCATTCAACCTTCCCAACCCCTCAAACCATAAAAGGACCGACAAGCCTTAACCCTTATTCATCCTTCCCAATCCCTTGCCCCCAAAGAAGATTTCTCACTTCCGCCCCTTCTCCTCACCAGGTATGACCCGTTTTATCATCCTCCCCTCACCCTCTTCTATATCTCTCTAGAGGTGGTGCCCTGTGACCTCCTTCCCCAAAAGCTCTCATATTGTAAGCGCGACCCCTTTCTTGAGAGGCTTGCCAACCCTTTGAGTTTGAGGACAAACTCAAAACAACCCGGGGAGTATGATGCATATTTCCATATGCATCATTTTTATTCAAGTCCAATCTCAAAGAAGAAAAGGGTCAAAGAAGATCATGCTTGGAAGTGTGCTTATTTGGTCTTCTTAAGTCAGTTCAAAGACTCGCGACACTATGGAGAGGTCAAAAAGAGGTTAAGCTTTGCTAGAAATTTGGTGCCGAATTCATCCCTGCAGAACCCGATTTTTTGTGACCACTTTTGGACAAGCTCAAGTGGACCCACAACTTGAGGGCCCATGTGCTTTTGAAGCTTAAAATTTCAGCTTTAAAATAAGCCCAAGTTTGTTTAATTTGGACATCATTTGATTGGGCAAAATATCACTCAAAGATACGTTGTGCTGATCCAGTCTAGTCTGAGATAGGTGCATTGTTTGGGCCATAACTTTTAAACCGCTTATCCAAATTGAGCAAATGATCCCATTATGGAAACTAGACTTCCAGGGCTTTCTATCAAGCCCAAGAACGCGTGATTTGGCCAGGTATTCTGGAAGTTATGCTCTGTTGAAGTTGAGGCAGTTGCAAGGATTAAATTCTGGGAAACTGAAGTGTCTTCGGTTGCAAGTGAGTGTGTGGCTGACATTGTGCACGTTTTGGAGCCTTCTAGATTGGTGTAATCAGCTAAGAAATCCTAGAATATTCCTTGTAACCACCCCCACCCCTTTTATGATGAGTCTTTTCATTTTTCTTAGACTTTTCATTAGCTAGTTTTAATTGTTAGGAGTTATTTGAGTCCTTTTGTTGTCTTTTGTTGAGCCTATATAAAGGGAGGGCGTGTGAGCATTGTAGATCAGATTTCTAAGGCATTTTCAAGTGTAATTCAAGCACCTTTGAGAGTGATTCTCATTTGTGTCCCAAAAATTCCTAGTTCTCTATATCTTGAATTTGGCTAATTCAAGTGGTGTTCTAGGTTCTCCTTCTTTTCTTTGGAGTGATTCCTCAGAAGAGTGAAGGGAATTAGCCCAAGACCAATGTGTGAGTGGCTCCGGAAGGATTATCTCATACTCGAAGTCTTGCACTATCCATCTCTATCCTGTTGGTGATACTCTTCATCTTTCCCATCTTTCTCTCTTTTCATTTTGCTTAGTTTGATTTGAGTTTGATTTGGATCACTTTCCACCCACATATACATCACAAATCCAAGGACAAGGTTCGATGTTTTCGTTGCCAAGGAATGGGACACTATGCCTCAGAGTGTCCAAACAAAAGGATTGTTTCCTTAGCAGAATATCAAGAAGCATGTGAAGAACATGCATATGAAGAAGAAGAAGGAGAACATTTTGAAGAAGGAAGCTTGGAAGAAGTTGAAGAAGGCCCGATGAAGGAGAATTGCTAGTCATCCGCCGGGCATTGAGTGGATTTGCCACTCAAGAAGACATGGAGCAAAGAGAAGCTATATTCCACACAAGGTGTACCGTGGGTAACAACGTATGCTCCCTCATTATTGATGGTGGAAGTTGTGCCAATGTTGCTTCCAAGACTATGGTTGATAAGCTCAAGCTGCAAGTCTCTCCTCGCCCCAATCCTTACACCATTCAATGGTTGAACCAAGGCAAGGGTTTGCAAATCACTCACCGATGTCTTGTTTCTTTTTCAATTGGGAAAAATTATAAGGATGAGATATTGTGTGACATTGTCCCTATGGATGCTTGTCATATTTTGTTGGGTAGACCGTGGCTATTTGATAGAAGTGTCATCCATGATGGCCAGATGAACACTTATTCTTTCCAAAAGACCACAAAAAGATTACCCTTACTCCTCTCAAAATTCCCTCCACCACTAGACCCAAAGACAATCCTCACTTGGATGTCTTTCTCACCACTCTCCTCAAATCCGAGCGCCATGAATTTGAGTCTTTCAAAGACTTGATTCTTCTACAAGAGGAACCTAAGCCACCATCTCCCATACATCCACTACTCACCCCTCTCCTTCAAACCTACCATCATGTCGTTCCACAAGAGATCCTGATGGAGACCATCGTGAGAAGCCCAAGGACCATCAAGCTCAGCCCAAGGAGGATTCACTCAAGCTTCAAGAGGTCAAGGAAGTTGCCAAAGTTTGCCGGAAATTGGCGTTCATGCCCGAAGAGGTAGTGCCGCCTTCATCCAGAAATTTCCCGATTTTTGTGTGCACTTTTGGCCTACCTAACGTGGACCCACAACTTGAGGCTCCACATGGTTTTGAAGCTTAAGATGTCAGCTTTATAATAAGCCCAATTTTATTTAATTTGGACATCATTTGATTGGGCAAAATATCACTCAAAGATACGTTGTGCTGATCCAGTCCAGTCTGAGATAGGTGCATTGTTTGGGCCACAACTTTCAAACCGCTTATCCAAATTGAGAAAATGAGCCCATTCTGGAAAATAGACTTCCAGGGCTTTCTAACAAGCCCAAGAACGCGTGATTTGGCCGAGCATTCTGGAAGTTATGCTCTGTTGAAGTTGAGGCAGTTGCAAGGATTAATGCTGGGAATATGAAGAGTCTTAGGTTACATATATTTGTGTGGCTGATATTGTGCACGTTTTAGATGCTTCTAGATCGATGTAATCAGCTGCAAAAATCCTAGAATATTCCTTGTAACCTCCCCCACCCCCTTTTATGATGTGTCTTTTCATTTTTCTTAGACTTTTCATTAGCTAGTTTTAATTGTTAGGAGTTATTTGAGTCTTTTGATTGTCTTTTGCTGAGTCTATAAAAGGTGAGGGGCATGTGAAGCTAATCATTCAGCATTGTAAGAGATTTCCAAAGTAATACAAGCACCTTTGAGAGTGATTCTCATTTGTGTCTCAAAATTCCTAGTTCTATATCTTCAATTTGGCTCATTCAAGTGGTGTTCTAGGTTCTCTTCCTTTTCCAATTGGAGTGATTCCTTGGTTAAGACAAGAGAATTAGCCCAAGATCAAGTCATTGTGATGTATGCTTGCAATGAACACAACCCAAGCTTACTCCACCCTTGTTCTTGCTAAGGAAACTAAGGGAGGAAAGGGAGAGAGTGTAGAAGATAAGAGGAGAGTTGATAGAGCAAGCCCCTTCAAGAGATAATCCAAGAGGAGCCACTCTTGTTGGATACTTGGGCAATCCCCTTAGATCAATTAGGAATCACCACCTAATTGAGATAAAGGGACCTAGGCACCACTTAAGTTGCCACACTTAAGATATAGACTAGGAATTTTGAGGGGGGGAGTTTCTTTGAGAACTCACAAGCTTATGCATTCAAGTTGGTTGCAAAATGAAGGAACCAAGCTGCCTTTTAACAAGCCATGTCCGAGCTCCCTCTCTCCCTAGGCAGCAAATACAAAGCCAAGTACATGTGGGGAAAAGAGACACATCAAATCAGCCACTACAAGTTAAACACCTCACTACCTAGCTTAATCTACCTCATTAGGGGTTATTATGCCTCCCAAATGAGGTGTTAAGCTTACAAAAGTCCTAGAGTGCAGCAAAGGTGAGTCATTAGGCAAGTGGGCAAGCAAAAACCAAGGGAAATCAGCCCCTTGTACCGGCTAGAGACAAACCGGTTAAAAGGGCGTTTCCTTGTCCTTTTGGCTGGATAATATCAACACAAGGGGGTGCTTTGGATGGGATTTGAACCCATGACCTGATAAATATTTGTGTCCCCTTTCATGCTGCAAAATTTGACAAAAGTTGGAGTTGAGGAAGTCAACCAATTAGGGCCTTATTTCGGACTGTGCTGGATTGCGCCCTGCAGTGCGCGGTCTCAGGGTTTGGCTTGGTTGACTGACCAAATGGACTCCGAATGCCTTGCAAAAGGTCTTGTTGGAAAGCTAAGATCTTAAGCTTTAAGGGGGTGGTGCGGGCAGGAAATTTCCCCTTCTGCATTTTGCTCCAACAGAGAAACAAAACCGGGTCAGAAACGGTATGAACTGGGCAGTTCACTTTCTTCTTTGTGCATACATTTTCTGACTATGGCATGAACTCCTTTGGCCTTGTTGGATTCCCTAGCGCGGGATGGATCATTGGCAATGGCTTTTGAAGGTTTGGTGGGATGGTCTCCATCATTCTCCCCGGGTTGGTTGGAGTTTGGCCTCAAACTCGACAACTCTTCATCTTCGCCATAGCAAGGGCTCAAGTCGGCCACATTGAAGGTGGCGGGCACCCCATAATCACCGGGGAGGTCAATTTTGTAAGTACTTGGGCCAACCTTCTCAAGGATTTCGAAAGGCCCATCCGATCTTGGCATTAATTTGGATTTCCTCTTGTTAGGAAATCTCTCCTTCCTCAATTGGACCCATACTAGGTCCCCAGGCTGAAAATGAGCTTTTTTTTTTTCTTGTGAGGTGCGAACTCATGCATAGGGGATTTGAGGAGGGTAGTGAGATAGACATCTCTTTGTGAGCTTGTCGTGGGTTTGGAGGGGGCGGTTGGTTTGATGGGAGTGAGGGTGATCCTTTTGTGATCTTTGGTGAAGGTGTAGGTGTTCATGTGGCCATCATGCGTGACGCTCCTATCAAAGAGCCAAGGGCAACCCAACAAGACATGGCACGCACCCATGGGGATAATGTCACACCAAATCTCATCTTTATAAGTTTTCCCAATGCTTAAGGATAAGAGGCACTGAGACGAGATTTGCAAACCTTGGTTTTGATTGAGGCATTGGATGGTGTATGGCTTTGGGTAGGGAGTCACCGGAAGTTTGAGTTTGTTCATCATAGATTGTGAAGCCACATTCGTACAACTTCCCCCATCAATGATAAGGGAGCACACCTTGCCACCGACGGTGCACCTTGTACGAAAGATGGATTCTCTTTGTTCAAGCTCATCATGGGAAGCTAGGCCACTCAAGGTCCTCCGAATGACCAAAAGTTCTCCTTCATCCGGGCCCTCTTCAACCTCCTCTATGGTTTCATTCAAATACACCTCTTTCTCTTCCTTCCCCTTCTCTACCTCCTCTTCTAGCTCCTCTAGGGAAGCTTGATACTCGGCTAGAGAAACCATTCTCTTGTTGGGACACTCGGAAGCATAGTGTCCAAGGCCTTGGCAACGAAAACACCAGATTTTGCTAGAGGGTTTTGGGGGTGGTTGTTTGGAGGGAGTTTGTGGAGTGGTGTTTTGTGGGGGTTTAGGGTTTGGAGGTGGGAAGACATCTTGAGGAATGCATGGAGGGTTTTGGAAACCGTAAGGCCGTGGAGTAGGTTTGGAGGTGGGACTCTTACCTTTGAGCTTCTTTTGCATTTCGACTTTGGGGGCTAAAGCACTTAGCTCATCAAGGGATGTGTAAGGGTGTAGTTCAACAATATGAGCAATTTGTTCATCAAGTCCACTCAAATAGCGAATCAAGGTTTGAGAGTCGTCCTCCTTCAAATCACATTTCGAGAGGAGTTGTTCAAAGTCCCTAGTGTACTCTTCTACACTTTTGGAACCTTGTTTGAGGTGGTGGAGTTTAAGGAAATTGTCTTGGAGGTAATTTGGGGGTAAGAATTTGGCCTTTAGTTTGGACTTCATCTTCTCCCAAGTCTTAATCTTACTTTTTCCCTTTCTTACTCTCTTAGACACAACATTGTACCACCAAATAGATGCATATTTGCGAAGTTTCAAGGCCACTAGCTTTACCTTTTTGCCTTCCGGGATGTCTTTGTACTCAAAGACTCGCTCCACCGTTTGCAACCAATCGAGGAAGACATCCGGATCAAGTTGTCCTTCAAACTCCGGGATATCAACCTTGAAATCTCCATAACCTCGTTCATGTTGCCTTTGATGTCGGCGGGGACGTCTACCTTGCTCTTCTTCGCTTGAATCTCCAAAGGGGTTGCTTCCCTCGGAGTCGTCCGAGTCCCCATGCTTGCTTGAACTTCTAGAGCCCCATTTGTGTCGCCTCTTTTCTTCCATAAGTTGGCCAAGTTGCCATTGAAGGTACTTGACTCGAGCCTCAAGTTTGGCTTTCTCCCTATGAGCTTGTTCAACCACTTGGGAAGGGGTGAGGCTAGCGGACATGATAGCTTTGTGGTGGAAGCTTAGTGTTTTGGGACGGGAAGAGGGAGGCACGGCCGTGTGCAGTGGCACGGGGTGGGCGTGCTCACGGGCTGAGGGTGAATTCTGGGACAGGATATGTGGCACGGTCGTGTGGGTTGGCACGGGGTGACCGTGCTGGGTCGCTGGAAAATGAAGGTTGCAGAAATTGTGTGGCACGGTCGTGCTATAGGGGCATGGGGCACCCGTGCTGTGTTTCTGGTTGTGCACGGCTGAAAATCCGTGGGGGAAGTGTTTGGGATGTTTTTGTGGGTTTTGTGTTTGGGATGTGTTTGAGGTTGGAAGCAATACTCAGGAGGGTAGCCTAGGCTCTGATACCAAGTTGACGTATGCTTGCAAAGAACACAACCCAAGCTTACTCCACCCTTGTTCTTGCTAAGGAAACTAAGGGAGGAAAGGGAGAGAGTGTAGAAGATAAGAGGAGAGTTGATAGAGAAAGCACCTTCAAGAGATAATCCAAGAGGAGCCACTCTTGTTGGATACTTGGGCAATCCCCTTAGATCAATTAGGAATCACCACCTAATTGAGATAAAGGGACATAGACACCACTTAAGTTGCCACACTTAAGATATAGACTAGGAATTTTGAGGGGAGAGTTTCTTTGAGAACTCACAAGCTTATACATTCAAGTTGGTTGCAAAATGAAGGAACCAAGCTGCCTTTTAACAAGCCATGGCCGGGCTCCCTCTCTCCCTAGGCAGCAAATACAAAGCTAAGTACATGTGGGGAAGAGAGACACATCAAATCAGCCACTACAAGTTAAACACCTCACTACCTAGCTTAAGCTACCTCATTAGGGGTTATTATGCCTCCCAAATGAGGTGTCAAGCTTACAAAAGTCCTAGAGTGCAGCAAAGGTGAGTCATTAGGCAAGTGGGCAAGCAAAAACCAAGGGAAATCAGCCCCTGGTACCGGCTAGAGACAAACCGGTTAAAAGGGTGTTTTCCTTGTCCTTTTGGCTGGATAATACCAACACAAGGGGGTGCTTTGGATGGGATTTGAACCCATGACCTGATAATTATTTATGTCCCCTTTCATACTGCAAAATTTGACAAAAGTTGGAGTTGAGGAAGTCAACCAACTAGGGCCTTATTTCGGACTGTGCTGGATTGCGCCCCGCAGTGCGCGGTCTCAGGTTTTGGCTTGGTTGACTGAACCAATGGACTCCGAATGCCTTGCAAAAGGTCTTGTTGGAAAGCTAAGATCTTAAGCTTTAAGGGGGTGGTGCGTGCAGGAAATTTCCCCTTCTGCATTTTGCTCCAACAGAGAAACAAAACCGGGTCAGAAACGGTATGAACTGGGTAGTTCACTATCTTCTTTGTGCATACGTTTTCTGACTATGGCATGAACTCCTTTGGCCTTCTTGGACTCCCTAGAGGGGGACGGATCATTGGCAATGGCTTTTGAAGGTTTGGTGGGATGGTCTCCATCACATTGAGTGGCTCCGTGAAGGATTATCTTAATTACAAGGTCTTGTTTATCCTTGTTCTTTTTGTTATTATTCTTCAAACCATCTCAAACTATCTTCCACCATATTCACTTTTCTTTGGTTGATTCTTGTTTAGTTTGAGTTTGAGTTGATTTGGTTCACTTACCACCCACATCTACATCAATTGGTATCAGAGCCAAGGCTTTTAAGTGACCCACATCATACCCAAACACATCCCAAAAAGCCAAAATACAAAAAAAAAAAAAGAGGCACAAACCGGCAATCCGAAGTCTTGAAGACCAGAGAAGCAGCACGGTGCCCCCGTGCCACAACACACGACCGTGCCATATTCTTTTTCCAGGAATCTTCAAGTCGAGACGGAGCACGGTGCCCCCGTGCCGCCAAGCACGACCGTGCCACTCTACTTTTCTGCATTTTCTTCAGCCGAAGCATAGCACGGCCTGACCGTGCCCCCTTGCACGACCGTGCCACTTTCCCTGCTGCATATTCTTCCTTCAACGCATCTCCAACATGTCTACAAAGTCCACAAGAAGCGACCAAGCACGTGTGGAAGAGTTAGAAGCACAACTCACTTATCTTCGAACTCAACTTGGGCAACTTTTGGAGGAGAAAAGAAGGTGGGTTCATAGCCCCACTCCCTCTCATCCTCATGAACCGGTGGTTGAATCTGAAGAGGAAGTCCATCACTCCCATGCCAATTCAAGTGATGAGGAACCCCCAAGGAGACGAAGGCAAGGAGGAAATATTGGTGGTGTCCGAATTGACATCCCCGAATTTGAAGGCCAACTTGATCCGGACTTATTTCTCGATTGGTTGCACACCATTGAGAGGATCTTTGAATATGAGGACATCCCGGAAGATAAGAAGGTAAAGCTTGTAGCCCTTAAACTCAGAAAATATGCTTCAATCTGGTGGGCTAACCTTGGAGCGAAAAGAGCAAGAAACGGGAAAGGGAAAATCAGAACTTGGGCCAAAATGAAAGAAAAACTCAAGGCCAAGTTTCTTCCCTCTCACTATGTGCAAGACAATTATCTCAAGCTCCATCGACTCAAGCAAGGATCCAAGAGTGTGGAAGAATACACTCGGGAGTTTGAACAACTCCTACTCAAATGCGATTTGAGAGAAGACGACTCACAAACCTTGGTAAGATACTTGACCGGTCTTGATGAGTCCATTGCTCATGTAATTGAGTTGCAACCCTATTCATCCCTAGATGACTTGAGTTCTCTAGCCTACAAGGTAGAGCAACAAAAGAAATCAAAGGGAAAGAGTGTCCTTTCCAAGCCTCTCTCTCGTCCTTACCCCACACAAAAGCCTCCGTACTACCCTCCTCGTCCACAAAATCCCCCACCTCCACAAACCAAAAACACCACTCCAACCCCTCCAAAACCCTCCACACAAGAGCCCAAATCAAAGGACAAGGTTCGTTGCTTTCGGTGTCAAGGCATGGGACACTATGCATCTGAGTGTCCAAACAGGAGGATTGTTTCCCTAGCGGAGTACCAAGAAGCATGTGATGAACATGCCTATGATGAAGAAGAAGGAGAGCACTTTGAAGAAGGAAGTTTGGAAGAAGTTGAGGAAGGCCCCGATGAAGGAGAGTTGCTTGTTATCCGCCGGGCCTTGAGTGGAATTGCCACTCAAAAGGACATGGAGCAAAGAGAAGCCATTTTTCACACCAGGTGTACCGTAGGAGACAAGGTTTGTTCCCTTATCATTGATGGAGGTAGTTGTGCTAACGTTGCCTCAAAGACTATGGTGGACAAACTCAAGCTGCAAGTCTCTCCTCGTCCAAATCCCTACACCATACAATGGTTGAATCAAGGCAAAGGTTTGCAAATTACTCACCGTTGTCTTGTTTCTTTTTCAATTGGGAAAAACTATAAAGATGAGATTTGGTGTGATATAGTCCCCATGGATGCTTGCCATATATTATTGGGTAGACCATGGCTTTTTGATAGAAGTGTCATCCATGATGGCCGGATGAACACTTACTCTTTTCTCAAGGACCGTAAGAAAATCACTCTTACCCCTCTCAAAAGTCCTTCCCCCTCTCAACCAAAAGACAATCCTCATTTGGAAGTCTTCTTTACTACTCTTCTCAAATCTGAGCACCATGAGTATGAGTCTTTTAAAGACTTGATACTTTTACAAGAAGAGTCTAAGCCAACATCTCCCTCACATCCATTACTCACCCCTCTTCTACAAGCCTATCACCATGTTTTTCCACAAGAAATTCCACATGGCCTTCCCCCTCCAAGATCTATCCAACACAAGATAGACCTCGTTCCCGGATCCGTACTTCCAAACAAGCCGGCATACCGGATGTCTCCAAGCGAAACTCAAGAAGTCCAAAGACAAGTGGATGATCTCTTGTCCAAGGGTTTAATTCGGGAAAGTCTAAGCCCATGTGCCGTGCCCGCCCTCCTTGTTCCTAAGAAGGATGGTAGCATGCGTATGTGTGTTGATAGCCGGGCAATAAACAAGATCACTATCAAGTACCGGTTTCCTATTCCCCGATTGGAAGATCTATTGGATGAATTACATGGAGCCGCTATCTTTTCTAAGATTGATCTTAGAAGTGGCTATTATCAGATTCGTATTTTTGAAGGTGATGAATGGAAAACCGCCTTTAAGACTAAAGGAGGTTTATATGAGTGGCTTGTAATGCCATTCGGGCTTACTAATGCCCCGAGCACTTTTATGAGACTCATGAACCAAGTTCTCAAGCCCCTCATTGGAACTTGTGTTGTCGTTTACTTTGATGATATCTTGGTCTATAGCAAGACCGAGGAGGAGCATGCCAAGCATTTGCAACAAGTTTTGGAGATTCTTTCACAAGAACAACTTTATGGCAATATGGAGAAATGCTTTTTCTTCACTCCTCAAGTGGTATTCTTGGGTTTCATTGTTTCCGCCCAAGGCCTCCAAGTTGATGAAAGCAAGATCAAGGCTATTCAAGAGTGGCCAACTCCTACATCCGTCACTCAAGTAAGGAGTTTTCATGGCCTAGCCTCATTTTACCGGAGGTTCATTAGAAATTTCAGCACTATCGTGGCTCCTATGACCGAGGTAATTAAAGGCAAAGAGTTTTCATGGAATGAGCAAGCACAACAAGCCTTTGAAGAGATCAAGAAGAAGCTCACTAGTTCCCCCGTTCTAGCCTTGCCTGACTTTACCAAAGTCTTTGAAGTAGAATGTGATGCATCCGGGGTAGGAATTGGAGCTGTCCTATCTCAAGAGAGGAGACCCATTGCCTTTTTTAGTGAGAAGCTCAACGATGCCAAGAAGAAGTACTCCACCTATGACAAGGAGTTTTATGCAATCATTAGAGCATTGGAGCATTGGCGTCATTACTTAGTTGGAGGTGAGTTCATCCTTCATTCCGACCATGAAGCTCTCAAATACATTCAAGGACAACACAAGCTCAACCCTAGACATGCTAAATGGGTAGAGTATCTTCAGTCCTTCCACTTCACTATCCAACATAAGGCGGGTACTCTCAACAAAGGAGCTGATGCATTGTCAAGAAGGTACTTATTACTCTCCACTTTGAGTACTAAAGTACTTGGGTTTGAAGTTGTTAAAGATTTGTACCCAAAAGATGATGATTTCAAGGACATTTTTGAGAAGTGTCTTAAACACCCCCATGGGTTGTTCCACTTAGAAGATGGGTTCCTATTCAAAGGTTCACGCCTTTGTATACCTCAATGTGGATTTCGTGAACTGCTTATCCAAGAGCTGCATGGAGGAGCCCTAGCTGGCCATTTTGGTGTTGAGAAGACTAGATCAATGTTGAAGGAACACTACTATTGGCCTAAGATGTCAAGAGATGTAGAGCATTTCATCAAAAGATGTTCTACTTGTCAAATGGCTAAGAGCCATTCTTTGCCCCAAGGATTGTATTCTCCACTCCCCATTCCTCAAGCCCCTTGGGAAGATATTAGCCTGGATTTTATCACGGGTTTGCCTAGAACCCAAAGGAACAAAGACTCCATTATGGTGGTTGTGGATCGATTCTCCAAGATGGCGCATTTCATCCCTTGCCACACCACTAATGATGCTACTCAAGTGGCTAATCTTTACTTCAAGGAGATTGTGAGACTACATGGCATTCCAAAGAGCATGGTATCTGATCGGGACTCCAAGTTTCTTAGTCATTTTTGGCTAACTCTATGGCGCAAATTGGGTACTCAACTCAAGTTTAGCACTACTTGTCATCCCCAAACTGATGGCCAAACTGAAGTCACTAATAGGACTTTGGGTACCTTACTTCGAGTCCTAGTGAAGAAGCATTTGAAGAATTGGGATGAGTTGCTACCACATGCCGAGTTTGCATTCAATCGAGTGCCTAGTAAGTCGACCCAACTCTCTCCATTTCAAGTTGTGTATGGCTACAATCCCAAGAGTCCCTTGGATCTTGTTCCCATTCCAACTCCCACAAAATTTAGTTGGGAAGCTGAAAAAAGAGCCAAGGAGATCCAAGATCTTCATGCAAGAGTTAGAGATAACATTGCCAAGGCTAATGAAAGAGCCATGCAAAGCGCCAACAAGCATCGCAAGGAGGTACATTTTCAACCAGGAGATTTGGTATGGATTCACATGAGGAAGGAGCGTTTCCCTTCAAAGAGAAAATCTAAGTTGATGCCGCGTTCCGATGGTCCATTTGAAATCCTTGAGAAGGTTGGGCCCAATGCATACAAGGTTGATCTACCTGGAGATTATGGAGTTTCGGCTACCTTCAATGTCTCCGATCTTAGCCCCTATTTCGATGATGAGCCCCTTCCTAGTTTGAGGACAAACTTTCACTTACCCGGGGGGAATGATGGAGACCATCGTGAGAAGCCCAAGGACCATCAAGCTCAGCCCAAGGAGGATTCACTCAAGCTTCAAGAGGTCAAGGAAGTTGCCAAACTTTGCCGGAAATTGGCGTTCATGCCCGAAGAGGTAGTGCCGCCTTCATCCAGAAATTTCCCGATTTTTGTGTGCACTTTTGGCCTACCTAACGTGGACCCACAACTTGAGGCTCCACATGGTTTTGAAGCTTAAGATGTCAGCTTTAAAATAAGCCCAATTTTATTTAATTTGGACATCATTTGATTGGGCAAAATATCACTCAAAGATACGTTGTGCTGATCCAGTCCAGTCTGAGATAGGTGCATTGTTTGGGCCATAACTTTCAAACCGCTTATCCAAATTGAGCAAATGAGCCCATTCTGGAAAATAGACTTCCAGGGCTTTCTAACAAGCCCAAGAACGCGTGATTTGGCCGAGTATTCTGGAAGTTATGCTCTGTTGAAGTTGAGGCAGTTGCAAGGATTAATGCTGGGAATATGAAGAGTCTTCGGTTACATATACTTGTGTGGCTGATATTGTGCACGTTTTAGATGCTTCTAGATTGATGTAATCAGCTGCAAAAATCCTAGAATATTCCTTGTAACCTCCCCCACCCCTTTTATGATGAGTCTTTTCATTTTTCTTAGACTTTTCATTAGCTAGTTTTAATTGTTAGGAGTTATTTGAGTCCTTTGATTGTCTTTTGCTGAGTCTATAAAAGGGGAGGGGCGTGTGAAGCTATTCATTCAGCATTGTAAGAAATTTCCAAAGCAATACAAGCACCTTTGAGAGTGATTCTCATTTGTGTCTCAAAATTCCTAGTTCTATATCTTGAATTTGGCTCATTCAAGTGGTGTTCTAGGTTCTCTTCCTTTTCCAATTGGAGTGATTCCTTGGTTAAGACAAGAGAATTAGCCCAAGATCAAGTCATTGAGTGGCTCCGTGAAGGATTATCTTAATTACAAGGTCTTGTTTATCCTTGTTCTTTTTGTTATTATTCTTCAAACCATCTCAAACTATCTTCCACCATATTCACTTTTCTTTGGTTGATTCTTGTTTAGTTTGAGTTTGAGTTGATTTGGTTCACTTACCACCCACATCTACATCAGATCCCACATGGCCTTCCTCCTCCTAGATCCATTCAACACAAGATAGACCTCATTCCCGATTCCGTTCTTCCCAACAAGCCGGCCTACCGGATATCTCCTAGTGAAACTCAAGAAATCCAAAGACAAGTAGATGACCTCTTGTCCAAGGGTTTAATTCGGGAGAGTTTGAGTCCATGTGCCGTGCCCGCCCTCCTTGTTCCTAAAAAGGACGGTAGCATGCGCATGTGTGTGGATAGCCGGGCTATTAACAAAATCACTATCAAGTACCGGTATCCTATTCCAAGATTGGAAGATCTACTTGATGAACTCCATGGAGCCGCTATCTTTTCCAAGATTGATTTACGAAGTGGCTACTATCAAATCCGGATCTTTGAAGGTGATGAATGGAAAACCGCCTTTAAGACTAAAGGAGGTTTGTATGAGTGGCTTGTGATGCCATTTGGGCTTACTAATACCCCTAGCACTTTCATGAGGCTTATGAACCAAGTTCTAAAGCCCCTCATTGGCATTTGTGTTGTTGTCTACTTTGATGATATTTTGGTCTATAGTAAGACCGAAGAAGAGCATGCCCAACACTTGCAACAAGTTTTGGAGATCCTTTCTCAAGAGCAACTCTATGGCAATATGGAGAAATGTTATTTCTTCACCCCTCAAGTGGTATTCTTGGGTTTCATTGTGTCCGCCCAAGGTCTTCAAGTTGATGATAGCAAGATCAAGGCTATCCAAGAATGGCCTACTCCTACATCTATCACTCAAGTAAGGAGTTTCCATGGCCTAGCATCATTTTATCGGATATTCATCCGAAATTTCAGCACCATTGTGGCTCCTATAACCGAGGTAATTAAAGGCAAAGAATTTTCTTGGAACGAGCAAGCACAACAAGCCTTTGAAGAGATCAAGAAGAAACTCACTAGTGCTCCCGTCCTAGCCTTGCCCGATTTTGCCAAAGTTTTTGAAGTTGAATGTGATGCATCCGGGGTAGGAATTGGAGCTGTCCTATCTCAAGAGAAGAGACCCATTGCCTTCTTTAGTGAGAAGCTCAACGATGCCAAGAAGAAGTACTCCACCTACGACAAGGAGCTTTATGCTATCATTAGAGCATTGGAGCATTGGCGTCATTATCTTGTTGGAGGAGAATTCATTCTCCATTCTGATCATGAGGCTCTCAAGTACATTCAAGGACAACACAAACTCAGCCCTAGACATGCTAAATGGGTAGAGTATCTTCAGTCCTTCCATTTCACCATCCAACATAAGGCGGGGACTCTCAACAAAGGAGCCGATGCACTCTCTCGTAGGTACTTGTTACTCTCCATTTTGAGTACTAAAGTACTTTGTTTTGAGATTGTGAAAGACTTGTACTCCAAAGATGATGATTTCAAGGATATTTTTGAGAAGTGTTCTAAGCACCCCCATGGGTTGTTTCACTTAGAAGATGGGTTCCTATTTAAAGGCTCACGCTTTTGCATTCCTCAATGCGGATTTAGAGAGCTCCTTATCCAAGAGCTACATGGAGGAGCCCTAGCCGGCCATTTCGGTGTAGAGAAGACAAGAGCAATGTTGAAGGAACACTACTATTGGCCAAAGCTGTCAAGAGATGTAGAGCATTTCATCAAAAGATGTTCTACTTGTCAAATGGCTAAGAGCCATGCGTTGCCCCAAGGCTTGTACTCCCCTCTTCCTATTCCTCAAGCCCCTTGGGAAGATATTAGTTTGGACTTCATTACGGGTTTGCCTAGAACCCAAAGGAACAAGGATTCCATTATAGTAGTTGTGGACCGATTTTCCAAGATGGCGCATTTCATCCCTTGCCACACTACTAATGATGCTACTCAAGTGGCTAACTTGTACTTCAAGGAAATTGTGAGACTACATGGCATTCCTAAGAGTATGGTATCCGATCGTGACCCTAAGTTCCTTAGTCACTTTTTGATGTAAGTCCAAGGGAAGGATAGCAACCCCAGTTAACTCACGTCAAAGGAGGCTAGAAAACAAGCAAACTCTTACGGCCAGGGGTGGCACGGTCGTGCTCAAGGGCACGGGGTGACCGTGCCAACTCGCTGCCTAGCTTGCCTAGGTAAGTCCCTTTCCACGGTTTGAGGTAGCTTTGAAGTTTGTTGGAAGTTCGATGCAATCAGCTATGTCAAGGCTTGATTTTGTGTGGATAAGAGGAATCAAAGGAGTAAGGAAGTGAGGGAAGTAAAGGAGGATAAAAAGACACTAAGAAGAACAAAGGTAATTCATGGTTTGAGAGGAGTGAAACCAAGAATTAGTTTGTGAACTTCAAGAGTGTTTAATGAAACTTGGATAGTTCTAAGCTAGATGATTAGATAAGATACACCACTAATCATTTAGCTTAGGGCCCTCAATCTTGGATTAGGATAAGATTCACCACCTAACCAAAGATTGAGACTCACTTGGTCACCACCTTAATCGGCCACAATTAAGGATAAGCAAGTTAAGTGTTTAGGAAATCACAAGACACAAAGTCTTTTCTCTCTACTGAAAATTCAACTCTATTCCTTCAAAATGAACATACAAGGCTTTATATGGCCTTGAGAGTACACAAATGAGCTTTCCTTCCAAGGGAGGAAAGTCATTAAACTTGCTAATCACTTCCTAACACACGGTTTACTCTAATACAAACCAAAAGCTGAAAGCTTATTTTACAAAGCACTTAAATTATCTTCCTAAACCTTTCCTATGCATTAAGGAATGTAGATGACTCATTTTCCCAGCTAGGAAGGTAAGAGTGCATGGCTAGCCACCTCAAAAGGACTGAAGAATGCATGTGTGCCATGTCATGCTTGAGTGGTCGAATGAGGGCTTGCAAAATGGTGATGTTTCACTTGCTCCACGTGTCTCTCTCTCAAGTAGCTGAGTGGTGCTTGATCAAGCAGCTCAAAATGACCTGCTTGGCAGCCTTCCACCTTAAGCAAACCCCTTGAAGGAGGAAAACCACCAAGCTAAGCAACCGGGTGTCAAGCAGCCAGTTTCTGCCTCCACTTGCAACGCATGTTTGACACCTCAAATGATGACTATTTGCTACGTTTCTTACATGGTTGGAAACCTCAAGATGTCTAGTTTACCCTCCATTTGGAATCGTAGCATTTGGACGTCATTTGCCCCCTGAACAAACCAGAAAACCAAAACCGTGCATTTTGCAGTGCAATCCGGACAGGTTCAAGAGATGAACTGTTTTAAGTAACCAAATGAATTCCAAATGATATGAAACCAATTGGACTTAAAAGTTAACATCCTGAACTTGATAATCATCCAAAAAACGGACACCAAAATATGCTTTAGGCCGATGTAATAAGATAGCAAAAACCGGGTAAAAATCTGGATGAGAACCCGGGTGTATCACCTTGTGTGTTTGCCATCAAGTGACTCATGGCCGTGACTTTGGAGTTGATTTCTTGATTATTTTGGACCAACGAAACATTATTAGACCTTGAGGATGGACCTCCATCATTCTCCCCTTGTTGGGAAGATTTGATCCTCAAATCAGAAAGGTAACCATCTGCTTCATAAGGGCTTAAATCAGCAACGTTAAACGTAGCTGATACTCCATAATCTCCTGGTAACTCTACCTTGTAAGCATTATTGTTGATCTTCTCCAAAATCTCGAATGGACCATCCGCTCTAGGCATCAATTTAGTTTTCCTTTTGGAAGGAAAACGTTCTTTACGAAGATGAATCCAAACCAAATCACCTGGCTTAAAAAGCTTCTCCCTTTTATGCTTGTTAGCTTGGGCTGTGTATGAAAGTGTAGTTTTCTCAATCTTGGCCTTTACTAACTCATGCAACTTCTGGATTTCTTCCACCCTAGTAGCGGCATCCGCACTTGGCTTTTGATCTAATGGTCGTGGTACAAGATCAAGTGGACTTAGGGGATCAATTCCATAGACCACCTTAAAGGGAGATAGACCAGTAGCCTTGCTTGGAGTCTTATTGTAAGCAAATTCAGCATGTGGAAGTAACAGATCCCAAGCTTTGATGTGGTTTTTAATCAGAACCCTTAATAAAGTACCAAGGGTTCGATTAGTAACCTCGGTTTGCCCATCTGTTTGTGGATGACAAGTGGTACTGTACTTGAGTTTGGTACCCAACTTTTTCCACAAAGTAATCCAAAAGTGACTTAAAAACTTCGTATCTCGATCTGAGACAATGGAACGAGGAATTCCATGAAGTCTCATAACCTCCTTGAAATACAATTCAGCAATATGAGTGGCATCATTAGTCTTGTTGCAGGGAATGAAATGAGCCATCTTCGAAAATCGATCCACGACCACAAAGATAGAATCTTTATTCCTTTGTGTCTTTGGTAAACCAAGTATGAAATCCATACTAACGTCCACCCAAGGCAACGTAGGAATAGGAAGTGGCGTGTATAGTCCCTGGGGAAGCGAATGACTCTTCGCAATTTGACACGTACTGCACCTTCTAATGATGTCTTGAACGTCCTTCTCCATGCCTGGCCAATAATAATGTTCCCTAAGCATAGTTAGGGTCTTGTCTTCGCCAAAATGGCCAGCCAAAGATCCAGCATGGACTTCTCGAATTAACAACTCACGAGTGCTGCATTTGGGGACACATAACCGAGCACCTTTAAAGAGAAACTCTTCTTGAATTAAGAAGTCCCCTTTGGGATGTTTAGTACACTCAGAATATAACACCCCAAAATCTTCATCATTCTGATATAACGCCTTTAGATGCTCAAATCCAAGGATACAAGCATCTAATTGGAACATCAATAGATAACGCCGTGATAGAGCATCGGCGCCTTGATTCAGTTTGCCGGACTTATGCTTGATAGTAAAGTGAAAGGACTGTAGGAATTCCACCCATTTAGCATGGCGCGAGTTTAACTTGTGTTGGCCTTGAATATACTTCAAAGCCTCGTGATCTGAATGCAGAATAAACTCACTGGCAATCAAATAGTGGTTCCAATGTTCTAGACATCGAATGATGGCGTAGAATTCCTTGTCATAAGTTGAATATCTCTTCCTGGTATCACATAACTTCTCACTGAAGAAGGCCAAAGGGCGTCCTTCTTGAGTAAGAATGCCTCCAATACCAACCCCAGAAGCATCGCATTCAACTTCAAAGACTTTCTCAAAACACGGTAGGGCTAAAACTGGTGCTTGAGTTAGTCTCTCTTTCACTTCTTCAAAGGCTGCTTGGGCTTTAGGATTCCAAGTGAATGAGGAACCCTTAAGAATCTCGGTCATAGGAGCTAAGATAGTGCTGAAATTTCGTATGAACCTCCTATAGAAAGAGGCCAAGCCATGAAAGCTTCGAACGTCATGAATGCTCTTAGGAACAGGCCAAGTTCGAATAGCCTCAATCTTGCTTTCATCCGCCTTAATACCATCTTCAGAAACAATATAACCTAAGAAGGTAACTTCATGAGTAAAGAAGGTACACTTCTTTAGGTTCCCGAATAACTTCTCCTTTTCAAGAACGAGCATCACCTGAGTTAAATGATCTTGATGTTCTTGCTCATTCTTACTGAACACCAATATATCATCGAAGTAAACAACCACGAACTTGCCCAAGTATGGTCGAAATACTTGATTCATTAACCTCATAAACGTACTAGGGGCATTAGAAAGACCGAAAGGCATGACTAACCATTCATATAATCCGCCCTTAGTCTTGAAAGCAGTTTTCCACTCATCGCCCTCCCTAATACGAATTTGATAATAACCACTCCTCAAATCAATCTTACTAAACACCTTAGAGCCATGTAATTCATCCAACATATCTTCAAGCCTAGGTATAGGGTACCTATACTTGATAGTAATTTTGTTTATGGCCCTACTGTCGACACACATCCTCATACTACCATCCTTCTTCGGAACCAAAAGAGCAGGAACAGCACATGGACTTAAGGATTCTCGTACCAACCCCTTGAATATCAGTTCTTCAACTTGTCGTTGAATCTCTTGAGTTTCCTTGGGATTTGTCCTGTAGGCTGGCTTATTAGGCAGAATGGATCCTGGGATAAGGTCAATATGATGTTGAATGTCACGCTTTGGGGGTAAACCCAAAGGTATCTCT
The DNA here is from genome assembly GCA_029747015.1 of Carnegiea gigantea. Classification (NCBI taxonomy): domain Eukaryota; kingdom Viridiplantae; phylum Streptophyta; class Magnoliopsida; order Caryophyllales; family Cactaceae; genus Carnegiea; species Carnegiea gigantea. Next base: position 23,968 of record JAKOGI010003981.1, read on the forward strand.
TCTGGAAATAGGTGACTGAACTGATTCAATATGACCTTGGCTATGGGATGGGATGGAAGTGGTGTTTGTGGCTCATCTTGTACTTGCAATATCCACTCTTTCAAGGCTTTGAACTCATGTTGAGAGGCCTTTAAAAGTGGTTCAACATATGTCAAAAGCAAGTCAGATTGATTTTGGCTTTTTTGTGGTTTCATTTTGTGGAGTTCGGATGGTGACATAGGATTCAGAGTAATCTTCTTGCCATCTTTGGAAAAGGAATAAGTATTAAGATAACCATTATGCATAACCTTCCTGTCATACATCCATGGTCGTCCTAACAGAATATGACAAGCATCCATGGGGATAATATCACACCAAAGTTCATCTTGGTAATTCTTACCAAGAGAGAATGAAATCAAGCAACGAGAGTTAACTTGTAATCCCTTGCCTTGATTTAACCATTGAATGTTGTATGGGTGTGGGTGTGCCGTGGACTGAAGGTTCAGTTTCTCAATCATATTCAATGAAACAACGTTGGCACAACTTCCTCCATCGATGATTAACGAGCACACTTTGCCTTGGACTGTACATCGTGAGTGAAAGATGTTCTCACGTTGTTCATCCTTAGCAACTCGTTGATTGCTCAATACCCTTCGAATTACTAGCATCTCACCTTCATCTGCGTTTTCCACAAACTCCTCCTGATCATCTTCATGATCGCTCTCAGCATCTTCTGCCTTTTCCTCTTCTTTCTCCTCGGCAAATTCTCCCTCTATGGCTTCCCATTCAGCTAAGGTGACTACCTTTCGACTAGGACAATCAGAAGCAATGTGTCCTAAGCCTTGGCACTTGTAACACCTTCTTTGGCTTACAGGGTATGGGTTTGGACGTGGGGGGTTTGATGGTGGTGGCCTTTGAGGAGCTTGGTTTTTTTGTGGATTAGATGGGAAAGGGGTAGATGATTTAGGCTGAGGTGTGGTACTCCCCTTGTTTAAGGGTTGCCCACGGTTTGGTGTAGAATAAGGCTTGAATGAATCACGAACATTCATTCTAGACTTTCTTTGTTGCTCCACCTTGTGTGCTAGGACACACACTTCGTCAAAGGTGGTATAAGCTTGCAACTCAACCACGTTAGCTATCCTAGGATCAAGCCCTCCTAGGTAACGTACCATGGTCTGCTCTTCAGGCTCATGAATGTCACATTTGATCATGAGTTTCTCAAACTCACGAGTATATTCTTCAACGCTCATCTTGCCTTGATTCAAATGATGAAAGAGCATGTATTGATCTTGGACATACGTAGAAGGCAAAAACCGTGCCTTCATCTTGGCTTTCATTTTGTCCCAAGTAGCAATCTTACTCTTCCTTTCTCTAGTTCTCTTAGCAGTAAGGTTTGTCCACCATAAGGAGGCATATTTCCTTAATCTAAGAGCAACTATTTTGACTTTCTTATCTTCTGGAATCTCCTTGAACTCAAAAATACGCTCCACCGTTTGTAACCATTCAATGAACTCATCAGGATCTAACTTACCCTCGAACTCAGGAATATCAACCTTGATCTCATTAGAGTTGAAAGTAGGTCGCACTCTTCTTTGCATTCTTTCAAATGGTACTTCTTCTTCAGAGAACGCATTGCTAGCTTCCTCTTCATAGCCATAGTCTGTTCCAGTCCGAATGCTTGGTGATTCTTGAAGTTTCTGCTTTTGTTTCATATGGTTTCCAAGCTGTTTCCTCAAGTACTCATTTTGTGCTTTGAGTTCTCGATTGCTCACACTCATTTCTTGCATTTGCTTAGAAAGAACTTCAAGCCTTTCTTCCACAGACATGCTAGTACTCATTGTGATCGCAGGAATGAACGGTTTGTGTTTGATTGTGTTTGAAACGATTTCAGAGATAAGCTGGGAATGACGTGGGGTTCAGGCCAAGTTCTGAACTTGCTCTGATACCAAAAATGATGTAAGTCCAAGGGAAGGATAGCAACCCAAGTTAACTCACGTCAAAGGAGGCTAGAAAACAAGCAAACTCTTACGGCCAGGGGTGGCACGGTCGTGCTCAAGGGCACGGGGTGACCGTGCCAACTCGCTGCCTAGCTTGCCTAGGTAAGTTCCTTTCCACGGTTTGAGGTAGCTTTGAAGATTGTTGGAAGTTCGATGCAATCAGCTATGTCAAGGCTTGATTTTGTGTGGATAAGAGGAATCAAAGGAGTAAGGAAGTGAGGGAAGTAAAGGAGGATAAAAAGACACTAAGAAGAACAAAGGTAATTCATGGTTTGAGAGGAGTGAAACCAAGAATTAGTTTGTGAACTTCAAGAGTGTTTAATGAAACTTGGATAGTTCTAAGCTAGATGATTAGATAAGATACACCACTAATCATTTAGCTTAGGGCCCTCAATCTTGGATTAGGATAAGATTCACCACCTAACCAAAGATTGAGACTCACTTGGTCACCACCTTAATCGGCCACAATTAAGGATAAGTAAGTTAAGTGTTTAGGAAATCACAAGACACAAAGTCTTTTCTCTCTACTGAAAATTCAACTCTATCCCTTCAAAATGAACATACAAGGCTTTATATGGCCTTGAGAGTACACAAATGAGCTTTCCTTCCAAGGGAGGAAAGTCATTAAACTTGCTAATCACTTCCTAACACACGGTTTACTCTAATACAAACCAAAAGCTGAAAGCTTATTTTACAAAGCACTTAAATTATCTTCCTAAACCTTTCCTATGCATTAAGGAATGTAGATGACTCATTTTCCCAGCTAGGAAGGTAAGAGTGCATGGCTAGCCACCTCAAAAGGACTGAAGAATGCATGTGTGCCATGTCATGCTTGAGTGGTCGAATGAGGGCTTGCAAAATGGTGATGTTTCACTTGCTCCACGTGTCTCTCTCTGATGTATATGTGGGTGGCAAGTGAACCAAATCAAACTCCAACTCAAAATAAGCCAAATTGGAAAGAGAAATGAAAGATGGATGAGTTAGATGAAGAACTTCACTACACAAGAAAAAGGAATAGAACAAGATCTCGTAATTGAGATAATCCTTCACGGAGCCACTCAATGACTTGACCTTGGGCTAATTCTCTTGTCTTAACCAAGGAATCACTCCAATTGGAAAAGATAGAGAACCTAGAACACCACTTGAATTAGCCAAATTCAAGATATAGAACTAGGAATTTTTGAGACACAAATGAGAATCACTCTCAAAGGTGCTTGTATTACTTTGGAAATCTCTTACAATGCTGAATGATTAGCTTCACATGCCCCTCCCCTTTTATAGACTCAGCAAAAGACAATCAAAAGACTCAAATAACTCCTAACAATTAAAACTAGCTAATGAAAAGTCTAAGAAAAATGAAAAGACACATCATAAAAGGGGGTGGGGGAGGTTACAAGGAATATTCTAGGATTTTTGCAGCTGATTACATCAATCTAGAAGCATCTAAAACGTGCACAATATCAGCCACACAAATATATGTAACCTAAGACTCTTCATATTCCCAGCATTAATCCTTGCAACTGCCTCAACTTCAACAGAGCATAACTTCCAGAATACTCGGCCAAATCACGCGTTCTTGGGCTTGTTAGAAAGCCCTGGAAGTCTATTTTCCAGAATGGGCTCATTTGCTCAATTTGGATAAGCGGTTTGAAAGTTATGGCCCAAACAATGCACCTATCTCAGACTGGACTGGATCAGCACAACGTATCTTTAAGTGATATTTTGCCCAATCAAATGATGTCCAAATTAAATAAAATTGGGCTTATTTTAAAGCTGACATCTTAAGCTTCAAAAGCACATGGGCCCTCAAGTTGTGGGTCCACTTGAGCTTGTCAAAAAGTGGTCACAAAAATCGGGTTCCGCAGGGATGAATTCGGCACCAAATTTCTAGCAAAGTTTAACCTCTTTTTGACCTCTTCATAGTGTCGCGAGTCTTTGAACTCACTTAAGAAGACCAAATAGGCACATTTCCATGCATGATCTTCTTTGACCCTTTTCTTCTTTGAAATTGGAGTTGAATAAAAATGATGCATATGGAAATATGCATCACTCTCTCAAGTAGCTGAGTGGTGCTTGATCAAGCAGCTCAAAATGACCTGCTTGGCAGCCTTCCACCTTAAGCAAACCCCTTGAAGGAGGAAAACCACCAAGCTAAGCAACCGGGTGTCAAGCAGCCGGTTTCTGCCTCCACTTGCAACGCATGTTTGACACCTCAAATGATGACTATTTGCTACGTTTCTTACATGGTTGGAAACCTCAAGATGTCTAGTTTACCCTCCATTTGGAATCGTAGCATTTGGACGTCATTTTCCCCCTGAACAAACCAGAAAACCAAAATCATGCATTTTGCAGTGCAATCCGGACAGGTTCAAGAGATGAACTGTTTTAAGTAACCAAATGAATTCCAAATGATATGAAACCAATTGGACTTAAAAGTTAACATCCTGAACTTGATAATCATCCAAAAAACGGACACCAAAATATGCTTTAGGCCGATGTAATAAGATAGCAAAAACCGGGTAAAAATCTGGATGAGAACCCGGGTGTATCACCTTGTGTGTTTGCCATCAAGTGACTCATGGCCGTGACTTTGGAGTTGATTTCTTGATTATTTTGGACCAACGAAACATTATTAGACCTTGAGGATGGACCTCCATCACTTTTGGCTCACTTTGTGGCGTAAATTGGGTGCTCAACTCAAGTTTAGCACAACATGTCATCCCCAAACCGATGGACAAACTGAAGTCACTAATAGGACTTTGTGATGTATATTTTCAAGGGGATCATTTTCATTCTTTAAACTCAACTTCAAGGGAGGTAAGTTTCAAACAAGTTCATGCATGGCAAGGCTCCTCTTTGGTTCCAATATTTGAATTTCATGACAAAAGACACTTTATGGAGTTCTATTTGAACGTCAAAGTGCCTTTTTCAAACGGGTTTTCCAAATGAGGATCAAGAGTACCTTGCATTTCAATGATGGAGACCATCATGAGAAGCCCAAGGACCATCAAGCTCAGCCCAAGGAGGACTCACTCAAGCTTCAAGAAGTCAAAGAAGTTGCAAAACTTTGCCTGAAATTGGCGTTCATGCCCAAAGAGGTAATGCCGCCTTCATCCCGAAATTTCCCGATTTTTTTGTGTGCACTTTTGCCCTAACTAAAGTGGTCCCACAACTTGGGGCTCCACATGGTTTTGAAGTTTAAGACCTCAGCTTTCAAACAAGCCCAATTATGTTTAATTTGGACGTCATTTGGTTGGGCTAAATATTACTCAAAGAAGACATGTCCTGCTCCAGTCCAGTTCTGATATAGGTGTAATGTTCGGACCATAACTTTTGATCTACTTATCCAAATTAAGAAAATGAGCCCATTCTGGAAAAAAGATTTCCAGGGATTTCCAACAAGCCCAGAATCATCTGATTTGGACGTGTGTGCTGAGAGATATGCTCAGTTGAAGTGGAGGCTGCTGCAAGGATTAAATGCTGGGCAAATGAAGAGACTTTGGTTACATGACATCATGTGGATGACATCATGCACGACTTGGAGTGTTCTAGATGGATGTCTTCAGCTGATTGGAAGCCTAGAATATTCTTTGTAACCTCCCCCACCCCTTTATGTTGAGTCTTTTCCATTTTCCAAGCCTTTTCAATTTTCTAGTTTTAATTGCTAGGAGTTTTTAAGTCTTTTGGTTATCTTTGTTTAGCCTATAAATAGGTGGGTTATGTAGTTGCATTTGAATTCAGAGTGGTAAGCTTTCCCAAAGTGAAATACAATTACCTTTGAGTGTGATTCTCAAAAGTATTCCAAATCCCTAGTTCTATATCTTGAATTTTGGCAAGTTCAAGTGGTGTTCTAGGTTCTCTTTCTTTTCCAATTGGAGTGATTCCTTGGTGAAGACAAGAGAATTTGCCCAAGATCAAGTCCTTGAGTGGCTCCGTGAAGGATTATCTCAAGTGCAAGGTCTTGTTTATCCTTTGTTTTTTTTTGTTATTATTCTTCGATCCATCTCAATCTATCTTCCATATTCACTTTCCTTTGGTTTGATTGTTGTTTGGAATTTGTTTGAGTTTGATTTGGTTCACTTACCACCCACATATACATCAATTGGTATCAGAGCCTAGGTTGCCATTTGACCAAGTTTGCAGTCCAAACACATTTCCCAAATAAAAACACAAAAACAACTCAAACCAGCAAAACCATGCAAAAACCAAGCATCCGCGGGCAGCAATTTGGCACGGCCACACCGTGCTCCCTAGCACGACCGTGGCACCCTTGATTTCCAGTATTTTCAAAGCAACGCTCAAGCACGGTTCCCCAGTGCCCCATTGCACGACCATGCCCTCCCTCCTCTTCTCCAAAACAGCCTTTTTCTAGCCAAAACACATAACCCACAAAGAACCTTTAAGCATTCATCCATCATGATTTCTCTTGGGAACTTGAGAAAAGAGATTGCTTTGATTGAAAAGGAGATGGTCATCCTTGAAACTCCAAAGTTTCGTGGCCAAAAGGAAGATTTCCCTTACTGGATTTCCAAAGTGGATCAAGTTTTCACTCGCTACAATATTAACGAGCAAGAGAAGTTTAAGGTGGTTATCAAGAAGCTCCGAGGCCATGCGCTTGAATGGTGGGAAAAGTACAAGTATCGGAGGAAGAAGAGAGGAAAAAGTAAGATCAGAACATGGGATAAGTTGAGAGGTAAACTAAAGTATGCTTTTGCTCCAACCTCTTACTTATAGAAGCATCTTTTTCTTACCTTTAAGGGAAATGGCTTTAATTCCTCTTCTAAAGGCATCCCTTTCGACAAGGGGAGTCCCATGAGTGCTTGTATCTCTAACTCTACTTCCTTCCTTTGTTTGGAGAAACCTAACCGCAACAAAGATGAAAAGATCCTTGGGGAGGAAGCTTCAAGCCTAGTTGACCTACCTCCTGTTTTTGATGACTATGGTGATGATGAGACCTTTGAACTTGAGGGACAAGAAGACTATTCATGTCCTTTGCCACTTGTGCTGGATCACCATTTAGATAAGGGAATAGCATGTGTTGCTCACTTTGATCCTTGTTATGACAATTTCATTGTTCCATTATCCCCACAATTAGAACCTGAACTAATCAAACTTATAACCATGGGGGGACAAATGGGAAACACAAGTGAGGGACAACCAAGAGGAATATATAAGGAAGGCGAACATGGAGAACCCTTGATCTTTAAAGAAGGATGTCATGAAAACCATGAGGTGAATTGTGACCTACCTCCAATATTTGATGAGCTTGAAATTAAAGAACTCCAAGTGTCCGATTTGGAGCTATGTGGGGTTGTCGAAGGAATTGAGGAACTCTTGAGTCAAGAAGAATGCCCTCATTCACAACAAGAATTGAGGACAACTCTTTTCGAAGAGAGAGGGATTGATGTATATTTTCAAGGGGATCATTTTCATTCTTTAAACTCAACTTCAAGGGAGGTAAGTTTCAAACAAGTTCATGCATGGGAAGGCCCTTTTTTAGTTCCAATATTTGAATTTCATAACAAAAGACACGTTATGGGGTTTTATTTGAACTTCAAAGTGTCTTTTTCCAAACGGGTTTTCCAAATGGGGATCAAGAGTACCTTGCATTTCAATAATGATGGAGACCATCGTGAGAAGCCCAAGGACCATCAAGCTCAGCCCAAGGAGGACTCACTCAAGCTTCAAGAAGTCAAAGAAGTTGCAAAACTTTGCCGAAAATTGGCGTTCATGCCCGAAGAGGTAATGCCGCCTTCATCCCGAAATTTCCCGATTTTTTTGTGTGCACTTTTGGCCTAACTAAAGTGGTCTCACAACTTAGGGCTCCACATGGTTTTGAAGTTTAAGATCTCAGCCTTCAAACAAGCCCAATTATGTTTAATTTGGACGTCATTTGGTTGGGCTAAATATTACTCAAAGAAGACATGTCCTGCTCCAGTCCAGTTCTGATATAGGTGTAATGTTCGGTCCATAACTTTCGATCTACTTATCCAAATTGAGCAAATGAGCCCATTCTGCAAAATATATTTCCAGGGCTTTCCAACAAGCCCAGAATCACCTGATTTGGACGTGTGTGCTGAGAGTTATGCTCAGTTGAAGTGGAGACTGCTGCAAGGATTAAATGCTGGGCAAATGAAGAGACTTTGGTTACATGACATCATGTGGATGACATCATGCACGACTTGGAGTGTTCTAGATGGATTTCTTCAGCTGATTGGAAGCCTAGAATATTCTTTGTAACCTCCCCCACCCCTTTATGTTGAGTCTTTTTCATTTTCCAAGCCTTTTCAATTTTCTAGTTTTAATTGCTAGGAGTTTTTAAATCTTTTGGTTATCTTTGTTTAGCCTATAAATAGGTGGGTTATGTAGTTGCATTTGGAATTCAGAGTTGTAAGCTTTCCCAAAGTGAAATACAATTACCTTTGAGTGTGATTCTCAAAAGTATTTCAAATCCCTAGTTCTATATCTTGAATTTTGGCAAGTTCAAGTGGTGTTCTAGGTTCTCTTCCTTTTCCAATTGGAGTGATTCCTTAGTGAAGACAAGAGAATTTGCCCAAGATCAAGTCCTTGAGTGGCTCCGTGAAGGATTATCTCAAGTGCAAGGTCTTGTTTATCCTTTGTTTTTTTTTTGTTATTATTCTTCTATCCATCTCAATCTATCTTCCATATTCACTTTTCTTTGGTTTGATTGTTGTTTGGAATTTGTTTGAGTTTGATTTGGTTCACTTACCACCCACATATACATCACTTTGGGTACTTTAATACGAGTCCTTGTGAAGAAGCATTTGAAGAATTGGGATGAGTTGTTGCCCCATGCCGAGTTTGCATTCAATCGAGTGCTTAGCAAGTCCACCCAACTCTCTCCTTTTCAAGTTGTCTATGGCTATAATCCCAGGAGTCCGTTGGATCTTATTCCTATTCCCCCTCCTACAAAACTTAGTTGGGAAGCCGAGAAACGAGCCAAGGAAATTCAAGAACTTCATGCTCGCGTTCGCGACAACATAGCCAAGGCTAATGAGAGAACCATGCAAAGCGCCAACAAGCACCGGAAAGAGGTACATTTTCAGCCTGGAGACTTGGTTTGGATTCACCTGCGAAAGGAACGTTTTCCTTCTAAAAGAAAATCTAAGTTGATGCCTCGATCCGATGGGCCCTTTGAGATCCTTGAGAAGGTTGGGCCTAATGCTTACAAGGTTGATCTTTCCGGAGATTATGGAGTTTTAGCTACATTCAATGTCTCCGACCTTAGCCCCTATTTTACTGATGAGCCCCTTCCTAGTTTGAGGGCAAACTTTCACTCACCCGGGTGGAATGATGGAGACCATCATGAACGGCCCAAAGACCATCAAGCCCAGCCCAAGGAAGACCCAATCAAGCTTCAAGAAGTCAAAGACGTGGCAAAACTCTGTAGAAAAGTTTTATTCCTTCCGGAAGAATTAGTGCCCGATTCATCCCTGCGGAACGTAATTTCTGTGGCAACTTTTGGACAAGCTCAAGTAGACCCACAACTTGAGGGCCCATATGCTTTGGAAGCTTAAGATTTCAGCTTTAAAATAAGCCCAAGGTTGTTTAATTTGGACGTCATTTGATTGGGCAAAATATCACTCAAAGGTACATTATTCTGATCCAGTCCAGTCTAAGATAGGTGCATTGTTTGGGCCATAACTTTCAAACCGCTTATCCAAATTGAGCAAATGAGCCCATTCTGTAAAATAGACTTCCAGGGCTTTCTAACAAGCCCAAGAACGCGTGATTTGGCCGAGTATTCTGGAAGATATACTCTGTTGAAATTGAAGCAGCTGCAAGGATTAATTCTGGGAATATGAAGAGTCTTCGGTTACATGTGATTGTGTGGCTGATATTGTGCACGTTTTGGAGGCTTCTAGATGGAGATAATCAGCTGATAGAAATCCTAGAATATTCCTTGTAACCTCCCCCACCCCTTTTATGATGAGTCTTTTCATTTTCCTTAGTCTTTTCATTGGCTAGTTTTAATTGTTAGGAGTTGTTGAGTCTTTTGGTTGTCTTTTGCTGAGCTTATAAAAGAGGAGGGGCGTGTGATGCTTGTCATTCAGATTGTATGAGATTTCCAAAAGCAATACAAGTACTTTGAGTGTGTTTCTCAAAAGTGCATCTAAAACTCCTAGTTCTATATCTTGAATTGTGGCAAGTTCAAGTGGTATTCTAGGTTCTCTATCTTCCCCATTGGAGTGATTCCTCGGTTAAGACAAGAGAATTAGCCCAAGATCAAGTCATTAAGTGGCTCCATGAAGGATTATCTCAATTACAAGATCTTGTTCTATCCTTTTCTTGTGTGGTGAAGATCTTCTTCCATCTCATCCATCTTTCATTTCTCTTTTCACTTTGGTTTGTTTTGAGTTTGAGTTTGATTTGGATCACTTTCCACGCACACATACATCAACTTCGGTCATAGGGGCCGTGATTATGCTAAAGTCCCGATTGAATCGCCTATAAAAGGAGGCTAGTCCATGGAAACTTCGCACATCATGAATGCTTGAAGCTGTGGGCCAAGACCAAATGGCCTCATCTTACTCTCATCCGCCTTGATTCCTTGAGCTGTGACAATGTAGCCGAAGAATATGACTTCTTGGGTGAAAAATGAACACTTCTTTAAGTTACCATAGAGCTTTGGGTGAGATGGTCAAGGTGTTCTTCCTCACTTTGGCTATAAACCAAAATGTCATCAAAATAAACCACAACAAAGTGCCCAATGAATGGTCTAAACACTTGGTTCATTAGTCTTATAAAAGTGCCAGTGGCATTTGAAAGTCCAAAGGGCATGACCAACCACTCATACAATCCCCCTTTGGGTTTGAATGCAGATTTCCACTCATCCCCTTCCCTAATCCGAATTTGGTAATACCCACTCCTTAAGTCCACTTCAGAAAAGACTCTTGAACCATGAAGCTCATCCAACATATCCTCCAATCTAGGTATGGAATGCCTATACTTAATGGTGATCTTGTTTATGGCTCGGCTATCCACACACATCCATGTTGAACCATCTTTCTTTAGGACTAGGGGCCGAGCACGGCACATAGGCTAAGACTGTCCCTCACAAGACCCTTGGCTATCAACTCCTCAACTTGCCTTTGGATTTCCATGGCTTCTTTTAGGTTCATTTTATAGGCTGGTTTGTTTAGGAGGATAGCACCGGGGATATGGTCAATGTGATGTTGGATGGTTCTTTTTGGAGGGAGGCCGTGGGGTATTTCTTCTGGGAACACGTGTGAAAATTGCTCAAGTAAAGAGATGGCTAAAGGGTGAGTTTGGGAGGGAGGAGTTTCGGTTTCCTCAAGGGAGAAGAGTAACCATTCTCTCAAAGCCTTGAACTCATGTTGTGAGGCTCTAAGGAAAGGTTCTCCAAGGGTAAGTAGAATCTCGGTTTGGTCTTGGCTCTTTTTTGGTTTGGACTTTGTGAGTTGAGAGGGAGAAAGTGGGGCTAGGGTGATCTTATTTCCATCCTTGGTGAAGGTGTAAGTGTTTAAGAAACCATCATGCAAGACTCTCCCATCAAATAACCAAGGTCTCCCTAGTAAAATATGACAAGCATCCATGGGTATGGTATCACACCAAAGTTCATCATGATAATTCTTGACTATGCTCAAAGAAATAAGGCATCTAGAGTTAACTTGGAGGCCTTTACCTTGGTTCAACCATTGAATGGTGTAGGGGTGAGGGTGAGCCGTGGCTTTGAGTTAAAACTTCTCCACCATGCTTAAGGATGCAACGTTGGTGCAACTCCCACTATCAATGATGAGTGAGCACACCTTCCCTTTGATGTGCATCTTAAATGGAAAATGTTCTCCCTTTGCTCATCTTGACTCCCCTTGAGGCCACTCAAAGTTCCTCTTAGGACAAGCAAGTCCCCTTCATCTGCCTCTTCTAGTACTTCCTCCACACCGTGCATGAGACACAAGTCTTTCTCTTCTTCCTCCTCCTCTACTTGAGTTGCTTCATATTCGGCCAAGGTGATAACTCTTCGATTTAGGCACTCCGAGGCTATGTGACCCAAGCCTTGGCACTTGTAAGACCTCCGGTTGGAGTTAGTGCCGAATGGGGGTTTGTTTTGTGGAGTTGGGTTCTTTGAGGGGGTGTTGGGAAGAGAGGTTGTGGGTTTAGGAGGGGGTTGGAAACTCCCCTTGTTAAAGGGTGAGCTCTTGAGTAAAGGAGGTTTGGGTGGGTCTTTCTTGAAAGGCTTGGACTTCTTTGTTGTTCAACTCTATGGACTAGGACACAAACATCATCAAAAGAAGAGTATTGTTGAAGTTCAACCACATGAGCATACCTTGGATCAAGACCACTCAAGTATCTCGCAATAGTTTGATCTTCTCTCTCTTGGATGTCACATTTGATCAAGAGCTTCTCAAACTCCCTTGTGCATTCTTCAACACTCAAACTCCCTTGTTGAAGATTATCAAGTTTAGAGTAGTTGTCTTGGAGGTAGGAGGGAGGAAGGAAACGATCCTTCATCTTTGATCTCATCTTCTCCCAACTTCTAATCTTTGCCTTACCTCTCTTAGCCCTCTTCTTAATCAAGTTCTCCCACCAAAGAGAGGCATATTTTCATAGCTTAAGTGCTACTAACTTCACTTTCTTATCTTCGGGTACATCCTTGTACTCAAAAACCCTCTCTGCGATTTGTAGCCACTCAAGGAATTCATCCGGATCCAAACGGCCTTCAAACTCTGGAATCTCGACCTTGAAATCTAAGGAAGGATGGGAGTTTCTTTGATTTCTTCTTGCTCTTAGACAACCTTCA
>JAKOGI010003982.1:0-26587 GCA_029747015.1 Carnegiea gigantea
TATATATATATATATATATATATATATATATATATATATATATATATATATATATATATATATATATATATATATATATATATATATACACCCACATATATATATATATATATATATATATATATATATATATATATATATATATATATATGTATATCTCTATCTATATATACATATACATATATATGCACACACACATATATGCTGTTGAACTAACTGTATAAAGTTTTGATGATAACAAATCCAAGTGTAGCATACTTGCTTGAGTAATGTTGTTCCAAACAAGCTCTCCAAACAGGTCCTACACAGTTGTTTGTATTGATCCTACTTACCTATTCTGTCTACTAAATGTTGAGAACAAGTTTTAAGAATAGGTTCCAAGCTTCAGTGACGCAAAGATCAGCACACAACAAATCTCGACAACAGCTGACTAAGTCTTAAAGACTAAGTTCCTACATTCAGCGATACAAGATCACCCGAGTAATCAAGGTGACCAAGGTGTTTGGAGTTGTACATCCGACAAGATGACTGATTCTTACAACAAGAAGTCTTGGTTTGGTTTAGTTTTTATCTTTTAGGCTCTTGTTAATATGCCAATCTTGAAAGTCTCAATTTAACACTTCTTAAAACGGTTTCCGACATTTGTTTCAGAACACCATTTCCAAACAGCCCTGCAAACAGGGTGCCTGGGGTGTTCCTGAAACTACAGCGGTCACATCCGTTTTACCTGAAAATTTCTTTTGGTTAGCAGGCTGCTCTAAGAATCTTTTTATGAAATCCTAGGCTGATTAGATTATTATTTATTATTTATTTAGCAGATTGCAAAACTATTTTTGCTAGAGATTTTTTTCAAAATTCGAAAAATCTTTATTCCTTATTTTTAGGCCATGATTGATTCAAATTTTGAAACCAAGATTTTTATCCTTTTTTGGGCTAAATTACACGGCTATATTAAGTGGCTAATCAGTTTTTATCCCGTGAGTATCAAATCCCTATATTTTAGGAGAATCTTATCTTCTTTGTTCCTAGCCGTTGGAAATCTGAAGAAATCTTCTAAGCTGCTAAATCAGAAGATTTTTCTATCTTTTTGAAGGAGTTAGCCGTTGGGTTTGCTTGCTTAAATAAGAAAATCTTTCACTCCTTTCGGTAGAGAGATACACAAGGGAAAAATCGGTTTTTCACAGAGTATTGAGAGCTTTCTAAAGCTACATTTCAAAAGAAAAATCGTGACAAGATTGTGCAAAAATTGAGCTTTCAAAACTATTGGCATACAAGGACTTCAGTGTACCTTACATCTGCTTAAGTCAGAAGCACCCCAGTAAGGTGTTTTGTACTCCTGTTCTCATATCAGAAAGTGAGTGAGTGTGTCCATAGTCGAGTGGACTTTGGACGTGTCCAATATAGTGCGATTGGACGTGGTGTAACCTGTCTTAGGGAAGAAGGTTACGTGGGTTACAAGTTGTAACAAGGAGTGTTACTTTTGTAACGTGTTCAGCCCGTTAGTGAAGTGGTTAAATCCTACACGAGGTAGGTCGTGGTTTTTCACACCTCAGTTGGGCTAGAGGTGTTTTCCACATAAAAATTGTGTGTGCTTTATTTTCGCATTTATTACTTTGAATTTCGCTACTGAACTAATTGGGAACAACCGCTACATACAAGGCTTAAGGTTGTTTGTGATTTACGAACAGTCTCTGCAATCAAGTGCTACGGCTGTTTGTCAGTTATTTGGCGAAAATCGGCCACCATAATTCACCCCCCCTCTTGTGGTTGTGTACTCTTGGAATTCAACAAGTGGTATCAGAGCAGGTTCTCTTTCAAAAGGCTAACACCTTGAGAGATCCGTGACGATGAGTGCACCACAAGGAATACTTGAGGGTCAATCCATTACTCGACCTCCTTACTTCAATGGCCAACACTATAGTTGGTCGAAAAACAGGATGGAGAACTACATACAAGCAGAGGATTACGAGTTATGGATGCTCATCAAGAACGGACCCCTTGTTCCCACGAAAGTTCTTGAAGATGGAAAAAAAGGTTCCCAAAGATCCTACTGAATATGATGCTGAGGATTACAAGAAAATGGAAAAGAATGCCAAGGCCAAGAAACTTCTCTATTTTGGCCTAGGACCCGATGAATATACTCACATCTCAGAATGTGAGTCAGCTCAAGAAATATGGAATGCTTTACAAGTAGCTCATGAAGGAACAAGTCAAGTCAAACAATCACGCATTGAGTTACTCATGAGACAATACGAGTTGTTTGATATGGGTGATCGTGAGAATGTGATGGATATGTATACCCGCTTCACTCACATAACAAACGAGTTAAAATCCCTGGGAAAATCCTTCACCACTGAAGAGTTGGTAAGGAAAATTCTAAGGATTTTGCCTCGATCATGGGAAGCCAAGGTAACAGCCATCCAAGAAGCCAAAGACATGAACAAGATCACCCTAGACGAGTTGATTGGTAATCTCCAAACATACGAACTGAGAAAAAATTCTCAACAGAAAGAGGAGATGAAGAAAGATCGAGGACTTGCCTTAAAAGCACAAGAAGATGATGATTCTGATCTTGAGGAAGAAGAGATGGCTATGATGACTCGAAAGTTCAAGAAATTCTTCAAGAAAGTTAAAGAAAACAACAAAAGGAAAGATTTCAACAAAACCAGAAACACCCCCCGAGAACAGTTTACTGGGTGTTTCAAATGTGGCAAAACAGACCACATAGTGAAAAACTGTCCTTTACTTCGAGAAGAGCAAGAGCACGAACCCCCAGGAAACAAGGTAGAAAACAAGCTGCAAACAGTTCTGGGAAACGATTCTCGAAAGCAATGCTGGCTGCCCGGGGTGACTCCTCTGAAGATGAAGAAGAGTCTGAAACTGATGAAGGTGCTGTAGCTCTCATGGCATAAAGTGACACGGATTCAGATGATGAGTCAACAAACAGCCTTACTGATCTCAAGAACAAGGTACGTGGTCTCAATAAGGCAACTCTTGAAGAATTATTGTATTCATTGATGGATACCTGTGCAGAATTGAAAAGAGATGTCTGAGACCTAGAACTTAAAAATGAGACCCTTAAAAATGAAAAACTGGGCTTATATGAAAATATTGACATGCTCAAGGAAAACCTCTTTATAAAAGAGGGAGATTATTCTCGAGTGGAGGAAAAACTCTTTGAGGTGGAAGGAATGGTTGAGTCCTTGCTCGAAGAGAACAAGAGCTTGCATGCTAATATAGAAAAACTGGAAACTAAGCTTGTCACAACCAAGCGTTGGAGCAAGTCCTCAAGAGCATTGGAGTGGCTAAACACTCATCACAGCCAAAACAAAAGAGGACAAGGATTTAAGCCCAAATAAACCGTTTACCCTGCAAACAGAAAGTATGTTGGATTACCTGAAAACATTGTTTGCTTTCACTGCGGCAAAACGGGTCACTATGGATACACTTATCCTTCAAGAAGGTATGCCATTAAAAGAAATGAAGGTTATGTAAAACAAATCTGGATTAGGAAAGATGAGATTTATCTGTCTAAAAGAATGGGACCCAAGTGGATCTGGGTTCCAAAACTAACCCTTGATTTGTTTTGCAGGCTGAAGTGAGAGAGAACAACCCAGCAAACAACCCAGCAAACAGCCTAGGGAACAACCTTGAAAACAAGCAGCTGTGGTATGTTGATAGTGGGTGTTCGAGGCATATGGCCGGTGAAAAATCCAACTTTCTCTCACTTACAGCTTCGGATGGTAGGAGTGTGGCATTTGGAAATGGCAAGTCTGGGACAATTGTCGGTATAGGTAAGATTGGTGAGTCCCACTCCCACTCGATTCAAAATGTATACTTAGTTGATGGTTTGAAGCATAATTTACTTAGTGTGTCCCAACTGTGTGATAAAAACAACCTAGTAGTGTTCTCATCAACACGTTGCTTGGTTGTAAACTCAAACACAGGAGATGTCGTATTAAGGGGGAAGCGACACAAAAATATTTACAAAGTATGTATTTCCACACTTCCCCAAAACAATCTGACTTGTTTGAGTGCCTTGAATGATGATGTAATGCTCTGGCACAGAGACTAGGTCATGCAAGTCTATCTCTTCTGAACAAACTTGTTTCTAAAGACCTAGTTGTTGGACTACCTTCCATCAAATTTAATGATGACAAGGTATGTGAAGCTTGTGCAAAAGGCAAACAAGTCAGATCCTCTTTTAAATCGAAAAAGTGTGTAAGCACTACCCGACCTCTAGAATTATTACACATTGATCTGTGTGGTCCTATGAGGATAGCAAGTAGAGGTGGGAAGAGGTATGTGCTTGTTGTAGTGGATGATTACTCTCGATTTACTTGGACCTTATTTTTGGCATCCAAGGATGAAACCTTTGAGAATTTTATTGCCTTTCTCAAAAAGGTTGAAAAGAGAGTAGGACACTCTTTAGTTAGCTTGAGATTTGATCATGGTACTGAATTTGAAAACGCAAGTTTTATTAACTATTGTAATGAACATGGTGTTGATCATAACTTCTCAGCTCCAAGAACACCCCAATAAAATGGGGTGGTTGAGCGCAAAAATTGCACCCTAGAAGGCATGACTAGAACAATGCTTATTGCTAGTGGTCTTCCTAGGAATTTCTGGGCAGAAGCATTGAACACCTCATGTTACGTTATAAATAGATGCATGATCAGACCTATTTTGAATAAAACTCCTTATGAACTTTTCAAAGGCAGAAAACCCAACATTACGCACCTGAGAACATTTGGTTGTAGGTGTTTTGTGCATACTAATGGGAAGGATGCCTTAGGAAAGTTTGATCCTAGGAGTGATGAGGCAATATTTCTTGGCTATTCCTCTCACCGTAAGGCTTACAAAGTGTTTAACAAAAGAACCTTATGTGTTGAGGAAAGTGTGCATGTGCTTTTTGATGAATCTAACTCGTTGAGTGAGAATGATGGACAGGAGGAAGAATTTGAGTTAGGTCTTGTTCGAAAAGAAGTGTTGCTTCAAGATAGACAAGGTAAGAACACCTTGGAGAAAACAACTCCTGAAGGTGTTCCTCAGAACGACAGGCAAGGTGAGAACCAAACAGGGGGAAACACCGCTGAACCCTGTTCGGGACAACACCAGTCAGGTTCCTCAGGAACAGGCTCGGGCTCCGATTGTGAGCCTGAGTCTCGAAGTGTTCCAGTTAGAGTAGAGCATGTGTCTATGAATCCACTTACTCCACGGCCATGGAAGCACCAACGTTCGCACCCTCTTGAGCAAATTCTGTCTGATATTAATACTGGAGTGCAAACTAGGTCAAAGCTTAAGAACTTTTGTGCATTCTATGCGTTTCTCTCTAACATTGAGCCAAAGAATGTGAATAAAGCTCTTGCAGATTCAGATTGGGTCACAGCAATGCAAGAAGAACTTCATCAATTTGAAAGGAACAAAGTATGGCACCTTGTACCTCGACCTGCAGATAGAACAATCATTGGAACCAAGTGGGTGTTCCGAAACAAACTTGATGAGTCAGGAACAGTCACCAGGAACAAGGCACGGCTGGTGGTTCAAGGGTACAATCAGGAAGAAGGGATTGATTACGAAGAAACCTTTGCACCAGTTGCTAGAATTGAGGCTATTCGTATCCTAATAGCCTTTGCAGCCCATATGCAGATCAAGCTATATCAAATGGATGTGAAAAGTGCATTTCTAAAGGGATACCTTAAGGAAGAGGTGTATTTCAAACAACCCCCTGGTTTCGAAAACATTGAATTTCCTGATCATGTTTTTCAACTTGACAAAGCTCTTTATGGTCCAAAACAAGCTCCTAGAGCTTGGTATGAACGATTGTCAAGCTTTTTACTTGAAAATGATTTTAGAAGAGGCAAGGTAGATAATACCTTGTTTCTAAAAACTAAGGGGGAACATCTGTTGATTGTCCAAGTATATGTTGATGACATCATATTTAGGGCAACTCATCATGATTTATGCAATGAATTTTCAAAGATGATGAGGAGTGAGTTTGAAATGAGCATGATGGGTGAGCTTAATTTCTTCTTAGGCTTACAGATCATGCAAACTTCAAACGGCACCATGATCCATCAACAAAAGTATATTAAGGAACTACTTAAGTGTTTTGGAATGGAGCCGGCCAAGCCCATTGATACTCCCATTTCTCCTTCTACCAGGTTGGTAATGGATGATGGGAGTCCCTCAGTTGAGGAGAAACTCTATAGGGGCATGATAGGGTCACTCTTATACCTTACCGCTAATAGGCCCGACATTGTTGTCAGTGTTGGTTTATGTGCCCGTTTTCAGTCTTGCCCTAAAGAGACTCATCTTAAGGCTGTTAAACGGATACTAAGATATTTAAAGCATACACCTGATTTAGCTCTATGGTATCCTAGAGGTTGCAATTTTGATCTTGTTGGATATGCTGATGCTGACTATGCAGGATTCTTGGTTGATAGGAAAAGCACCTCAGGTATGGCTCATTTCCTTGGACCTTGTTTGGTATCTTGGGTAACCAAGAAACAACATTCAGTTGCCATGTCCACAGCAGAAGCTGAATATGTTGCAGCTGCTTCATGTTGTGCTCAATTGCTGTGGATAAGACAACAACTCAAGGACTTTTGTGTTGACACTGGATGCATTCCTATCTTTTGTGATAACACTAGTGCAATTAACATTGCCAAAAATCCGTGTCAACATAAAAGAACAACACATATTGACATTCGACATCATTTCTTGAGAGATAATGTTGAAAAGGGTTTGATTTCAATGAATTTTTGTACCACAGAAAATCAAATTGCTGATATATTCACTAAGGCACTAGGTAGAGATCAATTTGAGAGAAATAGACTTGAACTAGGTTTGGTGAAAACAACCTAAGAAACATGTTCTCTCCCCCTGTTCGCAACTCTTATATGCTGCGGATGCAATTTGTCCATAACAATGTTTGCAGTCGAATCTTTGTGCTATTTGAATATATATATAGATTGCAGAATGCGGATGCGTGTTAAAAGCCAACATGATTGGGCTTGTTACTCTTATTACCGATGATTCGTATTCAAGAACAAGCAGTAAGAACAGGTACGCTCCTTGATTGTTAGTATGTGAAACAAGTTGTGTCTAGCCTTTAAATTTTCCTCCTTCCCGAGGCATGCGCGGGCGGCTAGTAATGATCTACCCGTTGTAACGGGTAAATCTTTAAAGATTTGGCATGCTATTTCTCTTTAAATCTCCAAATCTTTACCTCTCTCTCTCTCTCTCTCTCTCTCATACCCGACAATTTCCTTTCACTCAAACCTAATCTCTCTCCAACTCTTGCTCAAATGGCTTCCTTCAACGGCTCTGGAAGTTCTGGTTCAAAATCTCAGGGTAGCAGGGCACCCGCACCAGCCTCACGAACAGGTCCTGCCCCTGTTGCTTTCTCGCCGTTTTTAATGGCGATTCTAGGAGGTAAACCTTCCACTCCTCCTCGCCCAATCAGCTTCAAACCTTTTGGATTTTTGAAGAGTGTCGACCTGAAATCAGTGGGCTTGGGTTTGAAAGATATTCCCTACCATTTTGATTGGGAATTGGTAGTGTTTGAGGGATCGGCTGTTTGTCCCCTCACTGAAAAGAACTTTGCTTCAACTGGGGAAATTGGTGGCAATCTTGGGTCCCAAGATTAAGCCTTTGAGTCCCATGTTGGTTTCTTTGATTTCACTAAGCCCTGTTCTTTCGGGCTGTTTCCTGAAAAAGAAACAGTACCCGAAACAGGGTCTGAGTCCTATGAGGAGGTGTTTAAGGACGATTTGGGAGTTGGTCTTCAAGGAGACTCGGCTGAGCAGTCTCTTGAGGCAGGGGGAAGTAGTGGCATGGACATCCCCCCTGCAGCAACCGAATCAGTGACTCCGGTCTTCCAAACCGGAGAGAAAAGAAAAAGGGTTAAGATGGTGGCTAGGCGTAGCAGAATGCCTAGATCAAGGCCACAAACAAGGCCTCAACCCTCAAAAGCCTCAACCCCCTCTCCTCCAAAATCTGCTAAGCCCACGCGCAAATCTGCAAGAATTGCCTTCTACTCCTCTCCTAGAACCACAAAATCCTCCACTCCAGTCATTGAGGAAATTTCTTCCTCTTCTTCTTCTGCGGGATTCTCGGATTCTGATTCTGAGAACACCCCCTTTAAACAGGGGACCCCGGTGTTCTCCGAGTCCTCCGAAGAACAAGTTCCTCCTAAGAAAACCACTCTCCCTGCCATTAAGTCTTCTCCTCCAACAGCACCTCCCAAGAGAAAGACCTTCATCTCTTCTCTCTCGAAATCAGCTACACCTAAGGCTACCTCTACTGCTCCAGTCTCAAAATCCGCTAAACCCGAGACTACTTCTTCTGTTCATCCCCCTAAAAGAGCCAAAAAGTCTACTGCCTCTCCTGTTTCTACCAAGATTGCGCATCTGCTTAAGCGCAATGTAGTTAGGGGGAAGATAGTGAGAGTTTAATTTTTCGAGGAACAGGGGTTAGGGGTGTTCCCACAGAAGCTGCGTGCCCAGAACTGGTTGGACCTCTTCACGAACACCCAGCTGGGGTGTTCTGTACCAGAATTGGCTGAGTTCTATGCAAATTATGCCGTCACCGAAGGGGTGGTGACAAGTAAAATTGGTGATACACAGGTGCAATTTGATGCACAAACTCTGGGTACGATTTTGGGTGTTCCCTCACTTGGCTTTGATGTATATGTGAGGGTGGATAGGTCTGTCCTAGGGACAGCCAGGCTGCTGGAGCTTTCACAGCGGTTGAGTCAAAACCAGGGCCTGCAAACACCCACATCCGTGAAGAAGGGTGAGATGACCTCTCTGCACCAACTGCTCTTTATGTTTATCATAAATAACATCATCCCAAGAGGTCAAGGTAGAAACCAGGCTGATGCTCTTGATCAGTGCCTGGTGGATCTTTTGGATAGGGAGGAACCCATCAACCTTCCTGTTCTTATGATCCGCCATATTGGGCGTATTGCAAACGCCACCCGGGCATATGATCTTAGGTATGGTTTTCTACTGACGAGGGTTTTTGAGCACTTTGGGATAGAGCTCAAAGGGAGGGTGGCTGCTCAAGTGATTGATGAGATAGGGAGTGACACCCTTATGGGTTGTTGATATACTCTGGCTGAGGGCTCGGTCTCTAAAGAGGGGAACCGAACACCCAGACCTCCTGTTTCTGGGAGCTCATCAGTCATAGTTGAGGCTATTTTAGAGGATAACTCCCGCCTCAAGGATGAGCTCACAGCCGTCAAGGCTGCCCTGGAAGAAGAGAAGGCGCTATTTGCCAAGCGTCATGAAGATCTCCTTGCCCTTCTCTCCTCCCTCGCTACCAAACTCCCTCCTCCACAGCCATAATCAACCCTTGTAACCTGTTCTCATCGGATGTTTCCTAGAGTTCTCTTCCCCGTCTCTTTCTGTGTTTCCTTTCGGACTTTCAATGACATATCTGGTTCTGTTATATCTTGCTTATCTCTTGCTATGTCTTATGTGATTCCCTTGCACACACCATGTTCTCACTGTTGTTTGTGCCTTTTTAATGATGCCAAAAGGGGGAAGATAAGTGGGCCATTGACCTAGGTTGAGTTGAACGGTTGAGTCATTAGTCTTTATACTTATATATGTTTTTTGACTTGACTGACCTAGCACTTGTGTGGATATATATCAGCATTCAAGTCACAGTCACTTACAAGGGCGTCATTAGTCTTTATGCTCATATATGTTTTTTGACTTGACTGACCTAGCACCTGTGTGGATATATATCAGCACTCAAGTCACAGTCACTTACAAAGGCACTTACGAAAATAAAATCTTTTTCTTGTCAATATGGTCACTTGGTTTGTCATCATCAAAAAGGGGAAAATTGTTGAACTAACTGTATAGAGTTTTGATGATAACAAATCCAAATGTAGCATACTTGCTTGAGTAATGTTGTTCCAAATAAGCTCTACAAACATGTTCTACACAGTTATTTGTATTGATCCTACTTACCTGTTCTGTCTACTAAATGTTGAGAACAAGTTTTAAGAACAGGTTCAAAGCTTCAGTGACACAAAGATCAGCACACAACAAATCTCGACAACAGCTGACTAAGTCTTAAAAACCAAGTTCCTACATTCAGCGATACAAGATCACCCGAGTAATCAAGGTGACCAAGGTGTTTGGAGTTGCACATCCATTCTTGACAAGATGACTGATTCTTACAACAAGAAGTCTTAGTTTGGTTTAGTTTTTATCTTTTAGACTCTTGTTAATATGCCAATCTTGAAAGTCTCAATTTAACACTTCTTAAAACGGTTTTCGACATTTGCTTCAGAACACCATTTCCAAACAACCCTGCAAATAGGGTGCCCAGGGTGTCCCTGAAACTGCAGCGGTCACATCCGTTTTACCTGAAAATTTCTTTTGGTTGGCTGGCTGCTCTAAGAATCTTTTTATGAAATCCTAGGCTGATTAGATTATTATTTATTATATGTAGCAGATTGCAAAACTATTTTTGCTAGAGATTTTTTCAAAATCCGAAAAATCTTTATTCCTTATTTTTAGGCCATGATTGATTCAAATTTTGAAACCAAGATTTTTATCTTTTTTTGGGCTAAATTACACGGCTATATTAAGTGGCTAAATCAGTTTTTATCTCATAAGTTTCAAATCCCTATATTTTAGGAGAATCTTATCTTCTTTGTTCCTAGCCGTTGGAAATCTGAAGAAATCTTCTAAGCTACTAAAATCAGAAGATTTTTCTATCTTTTTTGAAGGAGTTAGCCGTTGGGTTTGTTTGCTTAAATAAGAAAATCTTTTCACTCCTTTCGGCAGAGATACACAAGGGAAAAATCGGTTTTTCACAGAGCATTGAGAGCTTTCTAAAGCTACATTTCAAAAGAAAAAACCATGACAAGATTGTGCAAAAATTGAGCTTTCAAAACTATTGGCATACTAGGACTTCAGTGTACCTTACATCTGCTTAAGTCAGAAGCACCCCAATAAAGTGTTTTGTACTCCTGTTCTCAGATCAGAAAGTGAGTGAGTGTGTCCATAGTCGAGTGGACTTTGGACGTGTCCAATATAGTGTGATTGGACGTGGTGTAACCTGTCTTAGGAAAGAAGGTTACGTGGGTTACAAGTTGTAACAAGGAGTGTTGCTTTTGTAACCCTTTCCGCCCGTTAGTGAAGTGGTTAAATCCTACACGAGGTAGGTCGTGGTTTTTCACACCTCAGTTGGGCTAGAGTTGTTTTCCACGTAAAAATTGTGTGTGCTTTATTTCCGCATTTATTACTTTGAATTTCGCTACTGAACCAATTGGGAACAACCGCTACAAACAAGGCTTAAGATTGTTTGTGATTTACGAACAGTCTCTGCAATCAAGTGCTACGGCTGTTTGGCAGTTATTTGGCGAAAATCGGCCACCACAATTCACCCCCCTCTTGTGGTTGTGTACTCTTGGAATTCAACAGTATATATTAATATACACACACACACACAACACGACATATATAATATAGGTATAGACACACACACAAAACACACACACACTAGATATGTACGTATGCATACATATATATATATATATATATATATATATATATATATATATATACACGCATTTAATTTATATGTATATGTATATGTGTGTATATGTGTGTGTGCGTGTGTATATATATATATATATATATATATATATATATATATATATATATATATATATATGTATGTGTATGTATATATATATATATATATATATATATATATATATATATATATATATATATATATATATATATATATATATTCACATGTACATATACATATATATATATTTATATATATATATCTATATATGTATGCATTTATGCATATATATATATATATGTGTGTATATATACATATATATATATATATATATGTATATATTGTAACACCCCCAACCCCTAGGGCTGGAAGCGTTACGTTTTCTTAACTTCTTACTTAAATTCTGGGGTGAAACGAACAGAGTTTCCCCTAAAAATTGACCGTTTCCAGGCTAAACGCCTTACAATATACCCCTATAAATCAACGGAAGCATAAAACATTTAAAAGAAGCTCAACGGCTATACGCCGGAGTTCATAACTCAACGAGGCACCCGCTCGGAGTGCACCACACAAAATAGTTCATTAATACGGAAGAAATGAAAGATACAGCTCAACAGGTCACACAACCAGAGTGTTGGGGTTTACATCCCAAATCATAACTAACTTTAACCAAGAAGACATCTAACTAATTAGATGGTTGGCTCGTACGGCCATGCAGAGTGACCTTTATACCATATGCAATACATAAACTAGAATGCTTGGTTTACATGTGTTTAGATACTAAAAATACATTACATGACTTCATTAAAGACGTAAATAGGCACACATGGCACCCTGCAAGTGAGAATAGACTCCATCTTGACATAGTTGACTCAACTTCTTCATGTCACAAGAAAACCTGGGGAAAAGGGGGAAAGAGTAGTGGGATGAGCAATCACACGCTTGGTGCGCATCTCTCGACCCCTTTAAAACAAAACCGCTGCAGGTAATAATATCTTTAATAGTCACATATCACGTATTCATACTTTACTATCATATAAGGCGTTCATAAAATCCTTATAGAAGGATCACTAAACATAAACTTCACTTTAAGCACTCAAACACATTTCTAGGTCTCTAAATGACCAAACTTCTTTACTAACAGGTAGTCAAACACTTAAGTAAGCGACGACGTTAAGCATAGAGGCTTTCTTTTTCATAATTATAACTTCTTAGCATTCTATTCGAGCTATGCATGAAACCTTATTCATATGATGTGGACATAAAGTTATCTCTTTTCATAATCATACTGTTCTTGACATTTCATTCATATGATATACATAAGGCACACATAAATTTCAAGTCTCATTCAAATCTCATTTAAAGGTTATGCGTGAAATATGATCATAAGGCTTTCTTTTTCATGATCGTATCTTACTTAGCATCTCATTCAGAAGTTATACTTGAAATGTTAACATAAAGCTTTATTTTCATTAACACACTTTACTTAGATTTCATTCAGATGATATACACAAGCATCTTTCTTTCTTCTGGTGAGAACACTTTACATAGCCTTACTTGAAATCTCATTCACATTTCATTCATAAGAAAGGCACAGAATATGCACATCATTCAAGCATGCTTAGGAATCATTTCATATAGCATTCATTGAAAACTTTCTTTCTTTCATTGAAAGCATTTTCTTAACCTCGTAAGGCTCTTGTTCTTTAAAAAGAGATTTCATTTCGTATTGGTCGTGCAACGACCCTTATAAGCTTTCCATATCTCATTCCATATGGCCTCTTAGGGCCCGCAAAAACCTTCTTTCCTTTCGAAACATATAAAATGGCAAAGTGCCAATAGCTTTTCTTTACTTATTAGGAAAATACATCTAGCATAAGATCATTATAGGGTGCTGATTGGGTGAGATCTATTCTCAACCCCATAGTGAGGCCTAAAGCTCACACTTAAGCTCTTACTCCCGGGATGGCTACATAACATATCAGACCATTACATTACCGTCGTCAGGGTCTTCTAGGGTTTCCTAGTACTAGGACTTATCCCCCAGGCTAACATCATTCATGTCATATTGTCTGCAGCACGTTATCTTAGCCAATTTAAAGCGCATAGGCCATAACGGCTAATAACTTTGTTGTTTCTTCAGGTAAAATCACTTATCATACAGCTCACACCCTTATAAAACGTTTTAGGGATTCCTACGTTCGAGCAGGTTTACTCCCAAATAATGTTTGTGCAGCTAAAATAGGCCATTGCTTGCTATTAGTCATGGCTATTATTAGTTTGAAAACACGAGAAACGTTCTTTGTCAAATCACCACAATCACATGCATAATGCATCTTAATAACATAAAAGGGGAGGGATTTACACGTATTACATTCAAGCACTTTATAATCATTTCAACAACACAATGAGCCACACATGGCCTCGTAATCCACACGATTGCGATTAATTTATAACTCAAACTCGCTCCTCACAAGCATCGTACCACAAGAACCTCGAACCACTCATAGTTCTACCTCAAACTATCCAACTACCATCTCAGTTTTCAATTTAGTAATCATAGCACATTATCATGCCAACTTATAAAGAGATAGGGTTTAGGTACTTACCTGGCAAGCAGCACCATCCAACGGCGTGTTACAACAAGCATACATACATATATATACAATCACATCCACATATATAACTATAGTACTTTACTTGGCAACTCAAGCATGAATTGACTCTAAGCATTTATAGTTTACCCCTCAGTTATTTAATGAACAAGAGTTAACTAATCGTACATATATCAAACCTAAACATTCGTAAATCATTTCGAAGTTAAGAAACGATTATGAAATAACTAAGCATATATACGTTGATTTTAAACACTTATAATTCCCTTTGAAATTAATAAATGATCATGGAATGACTAAAAATATATATGCTGATTCTAAACACTTACGATTCACTTCGAAGTTAATATACGATTATGAAGCGACAAAACATATATATGTTAATTCTAAACACTTACAATTCACTTCGAAGTTAATATATGATTATGAAATGACTAAATATATATACGTTAATTCTAAGCGTCTATCATTCATTTTGAAGTTAGAAAATGATTATGAATAAACTAAACGTACATTCATTGTTTCTAAACATTTATAATCCACTTCAAAGTTAGTTTCAGGCATGAATTAACTGAATAGGTTCGAATCAAAGCTAAGCATGCATAATTCACTTCGAATTAAATCTTCAGGCATGAATTAACTGATTAGGTTCGAATCAAAGCTAAACATGCATAATTCACTTCGAATTAAATCTTCAGACATGAATTAACTGATGAGGTTCGAATAGGATCTAAACATGCATAATTTACTTCGACCTAAATTTTCAGGCATGAATTAACTGAATTTGCTTGAATCGAATCTAAACATGCATAACTCATTTCGAACTGAACATTCAGGCATATACTAGCTAAACTAACGTGCATCGATTCAAGCCACTTTCGAGTATGAATCAACTAAACTAACATTTGATGATTCGAAGTCATTTTCAGGTATAAACTAATTAAACTTAACATGCATCGCAACTTAAAGCTTAAAACGATTTCGAAATCACTAATACTTAGGAGGTGAGAAACACCCCCTGGACTCCAAGCTAAGGACCCGTTCTAAGCGCTTTCAAGCTCGATTCGTATGCCGGAAAAACTCAATCCTTGACCCAATTAGTCCTAAATGCATGCCTAATAGATGAGACCAAACCCTAGCTCGAATGTCTTGCTTGAACCAAAATCCTAACTCCTAAATTTAAGCCCCTTTGCGTATGGTTTGGGTCGAGATTAGCCAATCAATCTATAGAGGAGGTTGGCTTGGGGGTGGTTGGTTGGATTCCGGTACGTGGTCGATGTTTTGAGACGATCAGAAGTGTTGCTGCCTGGCTCTGTTCGCCGTGAGGAGAGGAGAGAAGAGGGGGTGGTAGTCGGTGGTGAGTGGTCGCATGCAGGGGACCGTCGTGGCCCCTCTCTCGCTGGCGACGCATGGTGGAGGAAGGGGGAATGGCTGTTTGCTCTGGCTTGTGCGTGGGAGAGGAGAAGAAGCAGAGCAGAGAGAGGGGGTTGGGGGTTTCGGGTTGCCTCAGACCCGAATTCGCCCCCTTGTTCTAGTTTACCTTTTCCCCTTTTTTCTTTTTTGTTTAATGCTTACTCAATCGATTAACACCACTAGTCTAATCTCGTACCTCTTATTCTAAACCTAATTGTTAATATGACCTTCTACCGACTATTCATTCCCAAATATATAAAGGTTCAATTTAATAAACCTTGAAACTAATTCTAAGGAAAACAACCTATTCGTACTCGAGAAACAACTAAATAAATCGAATAACGACTAAATTAAACTATCGATATAATTTAAAGGCACAAATAGCACAAATTAACTTTGAAATCAATAACAGCAATGATTATCCCTTTTTAATAAAATTATAGCTCTCAAAAGCACATCAATAATCATTTAACTCGTATAGGTACAAAAAATACGATTCTATAACGTAAAAAGGTAATACATTTAGCTTAACGGAAAACAAAAAATACGAGTCTTACATATATATATATATATATATATATATATATATATATATATATATATATATATATATATATATATATATATATATATATATATATATACACACACACACAAAAATATATATATATATATATATATATATATATATATATATATATATATATATATATATATATATATATATATATATATATATATATAGATATATATATGTGTGTGTGTATATATATATATATATATATATATATATATATATATATATATATATATATGCATGTACGTGTATGTACAAACATACATACGAATGTAAACACTTACAAATGCACATGCACATATAAATATATCCATATATATATACACACCACACCCACATATGTACATACGCATATATGAGATACATATTATATATAGTATATATATATATATATATATCTATACGTATAATATATGACACTTATATATATCTATGATCATTATACCTATATATAAATAATAATATTATATACTACACACACACACATATCATATCACATAGAGATAGATAGATAGTAGGGAAAAAAATCTTAGGGAATTAAGGATGATAATATATAGATATATACATATTAATAATATATATATATATATAATATGTGCACATATATACTGTAACAACCACCAGCCCCTAGGGTCAGGAGTGTTACATTTTCTTATGTGTTACTTAATTCCTGGGATGAAACGGACAGAGTTTCCTCTAAAAACTGACCGTTCTCAGGCTAAAAGCCTTACAAAAATCCCCTGTAAATCAACAGAAGCGCATCATATTTAAAACAAACTCACCGACCTCGTGCTGGAGTCTATAACTCAACGAGCCACCCGCTCGAAGTGCAACAAACAGAATAGTTTTTTAATACAGTAAAAGTAAAAGCGACAACTCAACGGTCTACACGACCAGAGTACTGAGGTTTACATCCCAAAACACAGCTAATTTCAAATAAAGACATCTAACTAGATAGATGGTTGGCTCACACGGCCATACAGAGCGACAACAATATACATTATATGAGCTAGAAAACTTAGTTTACAACATTACAAACTAGGAATACGTTATATTACGTCGTTAAGCACATGAATCTGCAACTATATTGCACACATGGCTCTTTTTCAACTAGGGGTAAACTCCAGCTCGCATAAGTAGCTTGACTTCCACCTGTCATAACAAAAGCCTGGGGAAAAGGGGGAAAAAGTAATGGGATGAGCAACCACACACTCAGCGAAAATTCCCCTACTCCCTTTAAACCCAAAGCAGCTGCAGGCAATAATACTGATAATAATAGTCACATATCACGTATTCATACGTTACTATCATGTTAGGCAATCAAAATCCCCAAGGAGAGATCACCACCCTTAAAAGACTTCATTCTAACCCCTCAACTTGTTCCTAGGTCCTTAATAATCAATCTTTCTTTCTAACAAACATTCAGACACTTAATCAAGTAGCACAAGGATGAATATGATGCTTTCAAACACATTTATGAAAACATAGTGACTCTCGTTATATTCAAAGAACAGTTTATAAATCATGCTAACTTCTTTTATGCTTATAACTCTTCTAAAAGTTCTTAAAACACCCAAATTGGTAAGAAAGGCTTGCAAGAACATTCTTTCATAAGATAAGTATCTTGAAAAGCTTAAATGTACGATGCATTACTAGGATGTAGCTGTACTTCATTTGAAACTTCATTTACACTATATTCAAAACATATTCATAAAAGATATGCAGGTTCCATGCATTTGAAAACTTTCTTCTTTTCTTTAAAAACGCTGTACTTGGCCTCTTGAGGCTCGTGTTACTTAAAAAAAACTTCTTTTATCACTCATTAGAAACTTACTCATAGCATAAAAACATCTTATTGTGCCACCACCCTTAAGTGAGATCGTCACTCTCAATCTACGTTATCCCCGGTGTATACATACTTAACTTTTAGCCAAAACGCGTCTTAGCAGAGCAACTCTAACCTCAATACTGTCCTCTGTGGGGCAACGGCTCACACCAGGATAATCATATCCTAAGTCCAGTCTTCCTCAAGGTTTTCTTACACGTCACACATCATAACTTATGTGGGGAACAACTCACACCAAGATAATTCATATCTTGAGTCCAGTTCCCAGGAACAGCTCACACCAAGATAACTCATATCTTGAGTCCAGTTCCTAACTTATCTTAGAGGGAAACAACTCACGCCATCATCGCGTCCAGTTTTCAGGAATAGCTCACACCAAGATAACTGATATCTTGAGTCCAGTTCCTACCTTCTGGCCAATTGCCTAGCACTTTCTTAGCCTTTAAGATCGTATTTCATTTCTCTTTTTCAAATGCTTACTTTGCTAAAAATTTAATTTTAAACAAAACGACTATAATCTTTCTAAATGCTTATAGCTCATTTCATTTTGAGCTTAACAACGTCTTATAAACGTACTACTCGTAATACGACATTCCTTTTAACTTTAAAAGCCGCTTATAAACATAATATGTTTACTAATTTGTAAAACGACTTCGTTTCTAACTTAAAAGCTTTGTATAAACGTAATTAGTTTGCTAAATCATAAAACGATTTCATTTTCAACTTAAAAGCTTCTTAATAACGTAATACGTTCATTAGTTTGTAAAACGACATTGTTTTAATCTTACAGCTCCTTATAAACGAAATAAGATTTGTTGACGTGTAAATCGACTTCGTAAATAACTTAAAGGCTTCTTATAAACGTAAAATGTTTACTAAATCGTAAAACGGCTTAATTTCTAACTTAAATGCTTCGTATAAATGTAATAGGGCTACTAAATCGTAAAATGGCTTCGTCTTCAACGTAAGAACTTCTTGTAAATGTAAAACGATTGCTAACTCATAAACGACTTCACTTTTTAGCTAAAAAACTTCTTTTAAACGTAATACGTTTGCTAAGTCATAAAGCAACTTCGTGCATAACTTAGAAAGCTTCTCTTAAACATAATACGTCTATTAATTTACAAAACGACTTCATTTCTAACTTAAAAGCTTCTTAAGAATGTAAAGCGATTGCTAGTTCGTAAAACGATCCCATTTTAGCTTAAAGGCTTCTTGATAATGTAATACGTTTACTAATTCGAGGAACAACTTCGATTTTAGCTAAAAGCTTATTATAAACGTAATAGGTTCGCTAATTTTTGAACGAACCCATTTAAAACTTAAAATACGTTAGTTAGCGTTTAACTCAAATTAAATTTGTAATTGAAACTTCAGTTGCTATTCTATAATTCCTTTCAATTCCTTTTTAAAACTCAAGAAGGGTTTATAAATGAGCTAAAGGCTTAAAAAGCTCCCAAACTCGCTACTATTCAAAAACTGTAAGCATTTGGCTTGTTAATAAGATAACGAGGTTTCTTTGTAAGCTTTCAACATGAACGTTTCTTAAATAGGATGAAGTTACTGACTTGTAACTCGAAACTTAATAGAAATTTAAATAAGCAAATAGCGTACAATCAGCTAAACGCATAATTAGCCTTGAAATAGCCCTTTTCAAGTCGTTTAAATACCTTTAAACATAAAGAGGGGTCATAAAAGAACCGATGTCTTAAAATCATTTTCGAACTCACTTTTACCTTGCTTTTAAACTCCCTAAACCTGTCGAACATTCAGTCGGCTCATCCACTGAGTAGTTTGACGGTTTAGGATCTTTTTAAACCACGAAAATCTCAACAAATTATCAGGCAACTGATGAACATTGGGAACTCTTTGAAATCATATAAATAGGCATTTATGCACATTTAAAGATTTCTAAAAATGCAAATCAGACACAGCACACTCTTTCATCAAGGAGGGAGTATGGAAAATCACAAGGCACGTTTAATTCACTTCGTATAAACAATTTCCATATTCACCTGGCAATCCACACGATTGCGGTTATTATCAACTCCAGACTCCCTCCTCACACAGCGCCGACCACAAAAGTACCCCCAACCACGCATCAGTTTCACCTCAAATCCACACAACTACCAGCTCGGTTTCTAATTCAGTACAATGATAATTTAATCATTACATAGTAAAATCCATAACCACAAGGCTAGTATGCAATTATATAATTCATCAATGTGATTCGGAGAGCAGTTTAACTAAATTAACCAATCATAATACGGGATAAATGAAAGCTCCAAAAGCCGCCAAATCGACTAAACCAACGATTGATACTACAAATTCAACATGTCTTGA
The DNA here is from genome assembly GCA_029747015.1 of Carnegiea gigantea. Lineage (NCBI taxonomy): Eukaryota > Viridiplantae > Streptophyta > Magnoliopsida > Caryophyllales > Cactaceae > Carnegiea > Carnegiea gigantea. The sequence continues at coordinate 20,360 of JAKOGI010003982.1, forward strand.
TTGAATCCTCAGCTGACAACATGTTACCAAACACAATACTAGGCTTAATTTAATTGCATATTCTGACATTGTATAGGCAGATTAATTATTCCAAAATCACCTAATCATCAAGCATATCAATTTATGAATCCGCTCGCCTAATCAATGACATGCAACAGTTATCCAACATCAAACTTGCCCAATTTGAAAGCTAAATTACTCAATTCTGCCCCAAACATCAATATTTAATCCCAAAACTCAGTAAAACTGCCTAATCTAACATGATTGTCGAAAACAGTTAGAAATTAATAGTAATTTCGGAGAGGAGAAAACCCACCTCATATCCAAGCTATATGCATGCGAATTGGCTGGATTGAAGTTAGAATCGAGCTCCACACACCCAGAAAATCTCTCTATTCTCCGTGTAAGGTTCGATAAACTCAGACCCAAAACCTTGCACGCACGAAAGTGGCCAGGTGTTTGGCCGGTTCTTCGCCGAAATCAGCCCTACCTACGCCCGAATTTTGGCTCAGCCACGCGTAGGAGGGTCGTCGGCACCTGGGTTTGTCGGGTTGGGGCTCGATTTGGCCGGTCATGGTGCGTGTACGGAGAAGAAGCGAGGGAGGAGATGAGAACTAGAGGGGAGAGGAGAGGGGGATGGCAATCGGATTAGGGGGGTCACGACAGGAAGGGGGAAAGAAGAAGGGGCTACGGGAAATTACAAGAATGCCCCTCTTCCATTTTCTGTCCCAAGCTGGTTAATAATCGATACTATTTGTCTAATTCGTAACCCATGTTCTAAACCCAAATCGGTAGTACAATATTTCATCGATTACTCGATCCCAAATACAGCCAAGTTCGATTAAATAACATCGGATTGCTTCTAAGGTTGGCAGCCTAATCGTATTCGGGTTACTAATCGATTTAGTACCTGTTAATAACCGTTAATAATGTTTATTAAAAATCGTCGAAAGATTTTCAAAACTAATAATAATATTGATAATAATAATCAGTGACAATGACATTCTTTTTAATAAAATTAACGTTCACATAGGCACTTAGAAAATAATTTTCGCCCATAACGCTAATAAAATACGATTTTTATAACGTAAAAAGGCGTGACGAACAGTTCAAAAGAAAATAAAGTACGCAGGCCTTACACACACACCACATATATATATATGATATATAGATATATTATATATAATATATATATATATAGATATAATATATATATATATATATATATATATTATATATATATATATATATGTATTTGTATGTACACATACACACACAAAGAAATATATATATATAATATATATATATATATATATATATATATATATATATACATATACCTGTATATGTATATATATATATATAAATATACACACAAATACATGTATCATGTATTTGGCAATAATACTAATAATAGTTGCATATCACGTATTTATACTTTACTATCATATTTGGCAATCATAGTCCCCAAGGATAGATTACCCTCCTTAAAACTTCACTCTAACCCCTCAACTCTTTTCTAGGCCTTAAACGGCCAAACTTCCTTACTAATAAATAGTTAGGCACATAATCAAATAAGCAGCAAGGATTGAGTATAAATCTTTCAAACATACTTTTGATAACATAGTGACTCTCGATAAATACCAAGAAGGGTTTGTAATCCACGCCAACTCCTTTAAAGCTTATAATTCTTTCTAAAAGTTCTCAAAACATCTAAACTGGTAAGAAAGGCTTGTCAAGAACATACTTTCATAGAATATGAACATCTGAAACTTCATTTGACGATACTAGGAAATCCTTTCATAAAAGATGAACTGGAGGTGCACATTAAAGCTTTCTTTCTTTTGTCAAAAACACTTTACTCAGCCTCTTGAGGCTCGTATTCTTTAAAGGAAACTCCTTTTCGCACTTATTAGAAACTTACTCATAGCATCAAAACATCTTATTGTGCTGGCTAGGGAGGTCAACACCGCCCTTAAGTGAGATCGTCACTCTTCATCTACGTTATCCCTGTGGCATACATACTTATCTTTTGGCCAAAACGCGTCTTAGTAGAGTAATTCTAACCTCGATGCTGCCCTCTGTGGGGTAACAGCTCACACTAGGATAATCATATCCTGAGTCCAGTCCCCCTCAAGGTTTTCTTATGCGTCACACATCATAACTTATCTGGGGAATAGCTCACACAAGATAATTAATATCCTGAGTCCAGTTCTCAGGAACAGCTCACACCAAGATAATTCATATCTTAAGTCCAGTTTCGAACTTTTCTTTAGAGGGAAACAGCTCAGGCCATCTTTGCATCCAGTTTCCAGGAATAACTCACACCAAGATAAATCATACCTTAAGTCCAGTTCCTACCCTCTGGCCAATTGCCTGGCAGTTCTTTAGCCTTTACAGTCGTATTTCATGTCTCTTTTTTAAATGCTTGCTTTGTTGAAAGTTACTTTTTAGCAAAACGACTATAATCTTTCTAAATGCTTATAGCACATTTTGTTTTTAATTTAAAAACTTCTTATAGACGTACTAACTTGTAAAACGACTTTAGTTTTAACTTTAAAAGCTTCGTATAAATGTAATACGTTTGTTAACACATAAATCGACCTCGTAAATGACTTAAAAACTTCATATAGATTTGATAGGTTTATTAACATGTAAATCAACTTCCTTTGAAACTTAAAAGCTTCTTAAAAGCTTAATAAGCTAGTTAAATCATAAAACGATTTCATTTGTAACTTAAAAGGTTCATATAAAGGTAACACGGCTACTAACTCACAAAATGATTTCGTTTTTGACTTAAGAAACTTCTTATAGACGTAAAACATGTGCTAGTTTGTAAAACGACTTCATTTCTAACTTAAAAGCTTCGTATAAACGTAATACATTTATTAACTCGTAAACGACTTCCTTTTAGACTTAAAAGCTTCTTATAAAGGCAATAAATTGGTTAATACTTAAAACAACTTCACTTTAAACTTAAAAGTTTCTTATGAACGTAACACGTTTACCAAATCGTAAAACGACTTAGTTTCTAACTCGAATGCTTCGTATAAACGTAATAAGTTTACTAATTCGTAAAACGACTTCGTTTTTAACTAAAAGGCTTTTTATAAACGTAATAAGGTTGTCTAATCATAAAACGACTTTGTTTTTAACTTGAAAGCTTCGTATAAGCGTAATAGGGTTGCTAAATCATCAGAACGACTTCGTTTCTAGCTAAAAGGCTTCTTACAAATGTAAACCGATTGCTAACTCATAAAAACGACTTCACTTTTTAGCTTAAAAGCTTCTTTTAAATGTAATATGCTTGCTAAATCGTAGATCGAAACTCAATAGAGGCTTAAGCAAGCCAAACGCATGCAAATAAGCGAAGCTTCATAATTAGCACCTTAAGGTACTCTTCTTCGGGTTGTTTAAATCCTTTTAAACTTAAGTAGAAGTCATATACAAACGAAATCCTTAAGCATGTTCAAATCCACTTTTAGTTCACTTTTAAATTTCCTAAACCTATCGACTATTTAGTCGAGTCACTAACTGAGTAGTTCGACGATTTAGGATTTCTTATCGGCTACAAACATTTTCATAAACTACCAAACAATTGGTAAGTACGTTGAAGCATTCGAAATCATGAAAACATGCATTTAATAATCTTTCTTAAATATGTCTGCATTTCAAAAGTTATTCACTCAATGTCACTTAGCACATTGAAGGAAAAGAGGTTCATACATAGCACATTTATACACTTCATATCACCATTCATTAAGCCACACATGGCCTCGCAATCCACATGATTACGGCAATTCATAACCCTATCTCCCTCCTCACACAGCACCGACCACAAGATCTTCGAACCACTCAATAGTTTCACCTCAAGCCATCCAACTACCAAGCTCGGTTTAATATTGGCATATACAAACCAACAGTACATAGAACGATCATATATAGGCATTACACTTATGCTTGATAACAACATAGTGTTTAAGTGAACCAATTAATGCAATCGAAACTTTAAAACTACACTCTGCCCCTTTTAGTTCGCTAATCGATAGCCATAAGCATAATACTTCATTGAGATAACTATGAATAGACCATTAACATGCCTAAACTGATGTAACCATAACCTTTAGATATAATTCAGTTCATTCCACAATTACTTCGATTAGCCTCCTCAACCTTCAAAACTGAGTTCGAACTTATGAATTATTAGAATCACAGCGCTATGCTAACATTCTATTCATTAAACATTTCTCTACTGTCTGGTTATTAACATTCAGCCTCAATTCGACATTCAAATGACCCAACTCAGTACCGTGTTCGTAATTCCTCAACTTCAATTCTAAACTTATGCAAACTTATTTCTAAACTTGGAATTAACATGCATCAACTAAATTTAGCTAGAATTATTGAGATTGATAGTAATTTAGGAGGAAAGGAACCCTCACCTTGAACCCGAACTAGATGTTCGATTCACAGCTGCTGCTAGTTTAGGGGCTTGAACGACTCCAATCCTTCGCCTTTTACTCACCACATACATTCAAATTAACCTAAATAGCGAACTAAGTTCACCTAAAATCACACTTTGAATTATTTAGAATAGGTCATAACTTTCAAAGACATCTAACCGTTGAGCATGCCATCACATATCCCAATTCGTTCCGCATAAACATGCAACTATTAAACAATTGGAAGATTGTTTAAATGCCCTTATTCATCCCTCAAGTATCAGTTCCTAATTATCAAACTCACTAAACTCACCCTATTCTAGCATGAGCATGAAAAAAAGTTCGGAAGTTAATATTAATTTAGGAGGTAAGAAAACTCGCCTCAAATCCAAGCTATGTGCATGCGAATTGGCTGGATTGAAGTTAGAATCGAACTCCACACGCCCAGAAAATCCCTCTGTTCTCCGCGCAAGGTTCGATCAACTCAGACCCAAAACCCTAACTCACAATGTTTGTGAAAATTAAGCACGGTTAACTCAATTTGAAGGGGATTGAAGTAAGGATTCAATTTATAGAGGCAAGGGTGTTCGAATTTTTTCCTGCATGCACAACAATGGCTAGGTGTTCGGTCGGTTCTTCGCCGAAATCAGCCCTGCCTGTGCCCGAATTTTGGCTCAGCCATGCATAGGAGGCTCGCCGGCACCTGGGTTGGTCAGGTTGGGGCTCGATTTGGCCGGTCGTGGTGCATGTATGGAGGAGAAGCGAAGGAGGAGATGAGGAACAAGGAAAGCGGAGCAAATGTCTGGAGGAAGAAGAAGAAAGAGGAGAAAGAGTGTCGTGAGGGGGGGTGTCGCGGGCAGGGAGAGGAGAAATAAGGGGAGCGCGCAAAATTACCAGTTTGCCCCTCCCTACTCTCTTCATTTAGTCATCCCAAGGGAGTTCATATTTAACACTGCTAGTCTAATTCGTCACCCGAATTCTAAACCCAAATCGATAATATAATCCTTCATCAACTATTCGTTCCTAAACTTATCTAGGTTCGATTTAATAACATCGAACTACTTCTAAGGGTGAAAACCTTATCGTATTCAGGTTCCTAATCGATTTAGTACTCGTTAATAACCGTTAATAACGCTTATTAAAAATCATCGAAAGATTTTCAAAACTAATAACAATAACATTATTACTGGCAACAAAAATATTCTTTTTAATAAAATCAACGCTACATAGGCACTTAGAAAATAATTATAGCTCATATCGCTAATAAAATACGGTTTTTATAACGCAAAAAGGCATCACGAACTGCTCGACGGAACATAAAGTACGCGGGCCTTACAATATATATATATATATATGTATATATATATATATATATATATATATATATATATATATATATATATATATATATATATATATATATATATATATATATATACATATATAGATATATATATACATATATATATGTATATATGCATGCATGTATATATACGTTCACACACACAAACACATACTTGTATATACATATATACATACACATATACATACATACATATATATATGCATATGTATATGCATATATACATATACACATATATATATATATATATATATATTTAAATGTATATACGTACATATATATTTATATATATCAGTTTGTATATACATATGTATACATATATATATAGATATATATATTTGTATACATACATACATACATCTGTATATATGTGGATCTATATACATATATATATATATACATATATATATATATATATATATA
>JAKOGI010003982.1:31687-36706 GCA_029747015.1 Carnegiea gigantea
TTAATGCTTCTTAAATGGGTGACAAATGGTTTATGCCATAAGGGGTGCTGTGAGGTTCATAAAAACTCATATAACACCCTAACTAGGTCTAAAGGACTTTGATTTTGAGTTATTTCTCCGCTTACTTCCCAAATTTCATTTTCATGCTCACTTAACTCGGTTCTCAAACACAAGTAAGCTTCTATGCAATAACAAACTTGTTGAATTCACTACAATTTGTAATTTCCTTGCAATACCCATAATTGTATAGAAACTTCTGAAAATATTTCCAAATGTCTTGAGTAAATTGGTCATAACTTTGTCCACACAACTCGAAATTGAGTAATTCCAAAGCCTATTGAAAGATAACTCCTCAAACTATCACTAGACCAAAATTTATGGATTTTGGATGTGCCAAACTGTACCAGTTTAATCCTGAATTCAGCGCTATTTTAGGTGTGTTTACAGCTCACTAATAACATCTTTGCAATCTTTTCTTCACATAACCACCCACTAAAATCACTCCATAACTTATATAAATCAGCATAAACATTACCCTAATCATTTATGAAGATAAAGATATCCAAATCAAATACAAAATAAACCAAATCCATCACTTTAATTTAAGCTTGCTTGTTCATGCACAATTTCAATCTTTACTTGCTCTCAAGCATAATCAACAACCAAAATATCAAATAACACTTGTTTATATCAAAATACCATGATCCGTAACCAAATCCAACATAAAAAAAATCAAAAATTAAACTTGATTAGACTAGGATTTACCTCACTTTGAGCTCTAATACAAGAGAGTAGAGATGGTGTTTGATGTTTGTGAGAGGTGTAGGTATGGCTGGTGGTTGACGGGGTAGTGGCCAGCAGCTAGTGGTGGTGGCTGGTGGATGTGGTGGTGGCAACAAGGGCTGCCCATGGGGGTAGAGAAATGGAGAGGAAAGTGAGAGGAAGAGAGAGGAAGAGAGAGGAAGGCTAGTCTTGCCTTTAGTCTTCCTTTGCAAGCTTAGTTTAGTTGGATGAAAATCATCCAAGTAAACTTGGCTGAGATTGTAGCTCCCAAAAATAAAATATCTTGCTTATTGTACTTAGGGTCTAATAATGGTAATTAGTGAAGCAAATGGATTAGAAACTTATTGGGGTGAAATTTGCCTTAAATGAGCTCTGAGTTTGGAAAAAAAAATCAAACCGGGTGCGATTAATTAAATTTTGTTTTTCCGAAACTCGAAATTAAATGTGATATTATGAAAAATAATTTAATCTTTTAAATCATAATTATCGAGGCCTAATATCAATTTCTCCAAAAAATTATTTTCGGTAAATGGGACTCGAATTGCAAAGTGGAGCCCCAAATGAATTCTCCCAACCGAGATGATTAAATGAGATAAATAAATGTGAAAAATTAATAACATAACTTAATTAAATAAATAAATACGAGAAATACAATAAATTGACGCAAAATAGACCAAATGAAAATGATTGAGGTGATAATGAAAAGGATTGTAATTGATATAAATGAAATATAGGTTTCTCACATTTCTAAAATGGATAATGAAAAGTGTGACGCTTCTAAAATGGATAATAGAATGTTTAATGCTTCTTAAATGGGTGACAAATGGTTTATGCCATAAGGGGTGCTGTGAGGTTCACAAAAACTCATATAACACCCTAACTAGGTCTAAAGGACTTTGATTTTGAGTTATTTCTCCGCTTACTTCCCAAATTTCATTTTCATGCTCACTTAACTCGGTTCTCAAACACAAGTAAGCTTCTATGCAATAACAAACTTGTTGAATTCACTACAATTTGTAATTTCCTTGCAATACCCATAATTGTATAGAAACTTCTGAAAATATTTCCAAATGTCTTGAGTAAATTGGTCATAACTTTGTCCACACAACTCGAAATTGAGTAATTCCAAAGCCTATTGAAAGATAACTCCTCAAACTATCACTAGACCAAAATTTATGGATTTTGGATGTGCCAAACTGTACCAGTTTAATCCTGAATTCAGCGCTATTTTAGGTGTGTTTACAGCTCACTAATAACATCTTTGCAATCTTTTCTTCACATAACCACCCACTAAAATCACTCCATAACTTATATAAATCAGCATAAACATTACCCTAATCATTTATGAAGATAAAGATATCCAAATCAAATACAAAATAAACCAAATCCATCACTTTAATTTAAGCTTGCTTGTTCATGCACAATTTCAATCTTTACTTGCTCTCAAGCATAATCAACAACCAAAATATCAAATAACACTTGTTTATATCAAAATACCATGATCCGTAACCAAATCCAACATAAAAAAAATCAAAAATTAAACTTGATTAGACTAGGATTTACCTCACTTTGAGCTCTAATACAAGAGAGTAGAGATGGTGTTTGATGTTTGTGAGAGGTGTAGGTATGGCTGGTGGTTGACGGGGTAGTGGCCAGCAGCTAGTGGTGGTGGCTGGTGGATGTGGTGGTGGCAACAAGGGCTGCCCATGGGGGTAGAGAAATGGAGAGGAAAGTGAGAGGAAGAGAGAGGAAGAGAGAGGAAGGCTAGTCTTGCCTTTAGTCTTCCTTTGCAAGCTTAGTTTAGTTGGATGAAAATCATCCAAGTAAACTTGGCTGAGATTGTAGCTCCCAAAAATAAAATATCTTGCTTATTGTACTTAGGGTCTAATAATGGTAATTAGTGAAGCAAATGGATTAGAAACTTATTGGGGTGAAATTTGCCTTAAATGAGCTCTGAGTTTGGAAAAAAAAATCAAACCGGGTGCGATTAATTAAATTTTGTTTTTCCGAAACTCGAAATTAAATGTGATATTATGAAAAATAATTTAATCTTTTAAATCATAATTATCGAGGCCTAATATCAATTTCTCCAAAAAATTATTTTCGGTAAATGGGACTCGAATTGCAAAGTGGAGCCCCAAATGAATTCTCCCAACCGAGATGATTAAATGAGATAAATAAATGTGAAAAATTAATAACATAACTTAATTAAATAAATAAATACGAGAAATACAATAAATTGACGCAAAATAGACCAAATGAAAATGACTGAGGTGATAATGAAAAGGATTGCAATTGATATAAATGAAATATAGGTTTCTTATATTTCTAAAATAGATAATGAAAAGTGTGATGCTTCTAAAATGGATAATAGAATGGTTAATGCTTCTTAAATGGGTGACAAATGGTTTATGCCATAAGGGGTGCTGTGAGGTTCATAAAAACTCATATAACACCCTAACTTGGTCTAAAGGACATTGATTTTGAGTTATTACTCCGCTTACTTCCCAAATTTCATTTTCATGCTCACTTAACTCGGTTCTCAAACACAAGTAAGCTTCTATGCAATAACAAACTTGTTGAATTCACTACAATTTGTAATTTCCTTGCAATACCCATCATTGTATAGAAACTGTTGAAAATATTTCCAAATGTCTCGATTTCTGCATTCACTCATGTTACCGTTTGATGGTCTGCATTAGAAAATCCATATCGTTCACCCCAACCTCCAAATAAGATGTAAAACCCCAATATGAAAAGCTCATAATGTCCACTAAAACATTTATTCAGGACACCAAGTATGATTCCCACAGTAAAGTCCTAAAAGTAGGGTAGAACACAAACATGCACCATTTCAGTCCAATCTGTGCAGTCGTAGCAAAATGACCATAACTTTTTCCACAGAACTCGGATTAAGGCGATTCAAATGGAATTTGAAAGATAACTCATTGATCTATCCAGAAACTAAAATCACAATTTTTCAGTGACCCAATCAATACCAGTTTTTCCGTAAAGTTACTGTTCCAGATCAGTTCCCAGTTTCAATGTATTCTGCATAGTTTTGAGTAAATTGGTCATAACTTTGTCCACACAACTCGAAATTGAGTAATTCTGAAGCCTATTGAAAGATAACTCCACAAAATATCACTACACAAAAAATCATGAATTTTGGATATGCCAAACAGTACCAGTTTAATCCCGAATTGAGCCCTATTTTAGGTGTGTTTACAGCTCACTAATAACATCTTTGCAATCTTTTCTTCACATAACGACCCACTAGAGTCACTCCATAACTTATATAAATCAGCATAAACATTACCCTAATCATTTATGAAGGTAAAGATCTCCAAATAAAGTACAAAATAAATCAAATCCATCACTTTAACCTAAGCTTGCTTGTTCATGCACAATTTCAATCTTTACTTGCTCTCAAGCATAATCAACAACCAAAATATCAAATAACGCTTGTTTATATCAAAATAGCATCATCCATAACCAAATCCAACATAAAAAAAATCAAAAATTAAACTTGATTAGACTAGGATTTACCTCACTTTGAGCTTGAATACAAGAGAGTAGAGATGGTGTTTGATGTTTGTGAGAGGTGTAGGAGGGGCTGGTGGTTGACGGGGTAGTGGCCGGCGGCTGGTGGTGGTGGCTGGTGGATGTGGCGGTGGCAACAAGGGCTGCCCATGGGGGTACAGAAATGGAGAGGAAAGTGAGAGGAAGACAGAGGAAGAGAGAGGAAGGCTAGTCTTGCCTTTAGTCTTCCTTTGCAAGCTTAGTTTACTTGGATGAAAATCATCCAAGTAAACTTAGCTGAGATTGTAGCTCCCAAAAAAAATATATCTTGCTCATTGTACTTAGGGTCTAATGATGGTAATTAGTGAAGCAAATGGATTAGAAACTTGTTGGGGTGAAATTAACCTTAAATGAGCTCTGAGTTTGGAAAAAAAAAATCAAACCGGGTGCGATTAATCAAATTTTGTTTTTCCGAAACTCAAAATTAAATATGATATTATGAAAAATAATTTAATCTTTTAAATCATAATTATCGAGGCCTAATATCAATTTCTCCGAAAAATTATTTTCGGTAAATGAAACTCGAATTGCAAAGTGGAGCCCCAAATGAATTCTCCCAACCGGGATCATTAAATGAGATAAACAAATGTGGAAAATTAATAACATGACTTAATTGAATAAATAAATATGATTTAGGGTCGGGCCATTACAATA
>JAKOGI010003983.1:0-36686 GCA_029747015.1 Carnegiea gigantea
TATATATATATATATATATATATATATATGTATACATTCATTCATACATGCGTTTATCCATATATATACATACATGCATGCCTATGTGAGCGTTAGTTTTATTAAAAAGGATTTTATTGTCATCATTATTATCATTATTAATATTATTGTTAGTTTTGTAAATCTTTCGATTATCTTTAATAGGCGTTATTAATGGTTATTAACGAGTACTAATTCAAGTAGGAATTCGAATACGATTAGGTTGTCAACCTTAGAAGTAGTTCGATGTTATTAAATCGAATCTAGATAGATTTGGGAACGAATAGTTGATGAAGGATTATATTATCGATTTGGGTTTAGAATTCGGGTTACGAATTAGACTAGCGGTATCGAATGTGAATCAGCTTGAGACAAAAAAATAAAGAGTGGGAGGGGCATTTTAGATATTCGCGCGACATACCCCCCTTCTTTCTCGTTGCTGCCCGTGAAAGCCCCCGACACTCTCTCTCCTCTCACTCTGCTGCTCTTCTTCTTCTTCCTCCTCTCCTCCTCCATTAACGTCAACTCTAAGCTCAAGCCCAGCAAAATTCTGCCTCGCATAACTGCAAAACCCCACCCATTTGACCACCCTCCAAGCTAGTATCGATTCACGCGAATCTGGGCTGAAAATTCACAGCAAAACCAACCACGTTTATGGAGGATTTGGGCGATGAAGTGGAGCACGAACACATGCCCAGGTATGGCCATACAATTCAGCTCTTAGTTGCTTCAATCTTCTATAAATTGGAGCTAGAATTCGCACTCAAACACCCAATTCAATCCCAAGCTAGTAAGTGAAATTGGGTTTGTTTTAGGGTTAGAATTTGGAAGTTTGGGTGTGTATTAGGCTCGAGTGGGGTCTGTTCATGCGTGGGTGAGCAAGAGCCGAAGAATTTGGAGTCGTTCGAGCCCTAAAGTCAAGTCGGTCAAGCCGTCGATCAAACACCTAGCTTGGAATCGAGGTGGGATTTCTTTACTCCTAAATTACTATTATTTTTCAACGAATTTAACTAAATTAGCTAGAGCATGTCGATTCTGGGTTTATTAGTTAGTTTGGCTAAATTAGAATCCATATTGAGAAATTGCAAGCATGGTACTGATTTTGGTGAATCACATGTTGAGTAAATACATGGTTGAATGGACCGATTAAATTGAGGATTTGAAAGTAAATAGCATGTTGATAGTGGGCTGTTGTAGCATCAGTTGTCGCATCTGAAGGACTATTTAATGCTTAGGGGTGCTAGTAGGACAGTTGAAGTAATTGTGGTGTAAACTGAATTATGTCTAAAAGTTATGGCTAAATCAATTTGAGCATGTTAATGGTTTTTTCTTGGTAATTACAAAGGAAATACTATGCCTTGTATATTGGTTTGCGAACAAGAAAGTAAATATCACTTGAAGTTTCTATGTGCATAAGTTTAGTATGTTAAATTCTAAGTTGGCTATTAAGCATGCCTATGTACGATCGTTTTGTGTATTGTTGGTTTGTACATGTTAATACTGAATCGAGCTTGGTAGTTGGATGGTTTGAGGTGAAACTATTGAGTGGTTTGAGGTTCTTGTGGCCGGTGCTGTGTGAGGAGGGAGATAGGGTTGTGAATTGCCGCAATCGTATGGATTGCGAGGCCATGTGTGGCTTAATAAGTTGTGATATGAAGTGTATAAATGTGCTATGTGTGAACCCCTTTTCCCTCGATATGCTATGTGACATTATGTGATTAATTCTTGAAACTTTAGAAGTCTTTACTAAGAAAAGGTCATTTAGAAAGTTTGTTTTACATGCTTGAAAATATTTTTATGTTTGTTAGTTGTTTATTCGCGTGTTAGGACGTCTAAAGTGTAAAAAGGTCCTAAACTATCGAACTGCTCAGTTGGTGACTCGACTAAATAGTTGATAGGTTTAGGAAGTCTAAAACCAAACTAAAAGTGAGTTCGAAAATGTTTTAAGGCATCGGTTAGTGTATGACTTCTCCTTGCATTTAAAAGAGTTAGACAACCTGAAAAAGAGCATCTTAAGGTGCTAATTGTGTGTTTAGCTGATTTGTATGTTATTTGCTTAGTTGAGTCTCTATGGAGTTTCGAGTTAAGAGCTAGTAAAACCATTATGTTTCAAGAAGCATTTACGTAGAGAATTTATGAAGAATTGTTTGCCTCATAAACAAGCCAAGTGGTTTAGGTTTTGAATAGTAGCAAGTTTGGGAACATTTTAAGCCTTTAGTTTATTTATACACCCATCATGAGTTTTAAAAGGAATTGAAATGAGGTATAGAATGACAACTGAAGTTTTTATTATGAATCTAATTTGAGTTACACGCTAACTGAGTATTTTGCGTTAGGTTTTGATTCATAAAGAGTTTGAAAGCGATCGAAGGTCTTAATTCACTTAAGCACCTCTCTTTCAGTTAAAAATGAGTTTTTAAACGAATCTAGCTTGCATTTATTGCTAACTAAGTATTTAAGTCTCAAATGGATTTCGATTTCGAACTGAGTTTGAATTAAACATTAACTAAGCACGTTGTGTTTCAAACAAGTTTTGATCTACGAGTTAGTAAACATATTACGTTTGTAAGAAACTTTTAAGTTAAAAGTAAAGTCGTTTTGTGATTTAGTGAACTTAATACGTTTATATGAAGCTTTTAAGTTGAAAACAAAGTCGTTTTACGATTTAGCAACCCTAATACATTTATACTTAGCTTTTAAATTGAAAGCGAAGTCGTTTTACGATTTAATAAAGTTAATGCGTCTATATGAAGCTTCTAAGTTGAAAACGAAGTTGTTTTACGATTTAATAAACTTAATACGTCCATATGAAGCTTCTAAGTTGAAAACGAAGTCGTTTTACGATTTAGCAACCTTATTACGTTTATATGAAACTTCTAAGCTGAAAACGAAGTCGTTTTACGATTTAGCAACCTTATTACGTTTATATGAAGCTTCTAAGCTGAAAACGAAGTCATTTTATGATTTAGCAATCATATTTCGTTTATACGAAGCATTTAAGTTAGAAACTAAGTCGTTTTACAATATAGTAAACATTTTACGTTTATACGAAGCTTTTAAGTTATTTACGAAGTCGATTTACGAGTTAGCAAACTTATTCCATTTATAAGAAGTTTTTAAGACAAAAACAAATGAACTATAAACATTTTAAAATGTTATAATCGTTTTGTTTAAAAGTAAGATTTCAGTAAAGTAAGCATCTGAAGAAGAGAAATGTAATGCGATTTTAAAGGCCATGAAAGTGCTAGGCAAGTGGCCAGACCTTGAGGGTGGGAACTGGACGTAAAGATGGCGTGAACTGTTTCCCCCTAAGGTAATGTTGGGAGTTGGACGCAAAGATGGCGTGAGCTGGACTCAAGATATGATTATCTGGGTGTGAGTTGTTCCCTAATGTGTGACGCGTAAGAAAACCTTGAGGGGGACTGGGCTTAGGATATGATTATCCTAGTATGAGTTGTTGCCCCACAGAGGACAGTATCGGGGTTAGAGTTGCTCTGCTAAGACGCGTTTTGGCCAAAAGTTAAGTACATATACTCCGGGGATAACGTAGATTAAGAGTGACGATCTCACGTAAGGGAGGTGTTGATCTCCCCTAGCCAGCACAATAAGATGTTTTTATGTTATAAGTAAATTCCTGATAAAAAGGAGATTTGGCTTTTTGCCATTCTAAGCAGTTCAGAAAAGGAAAAGAAGTTCTTTTAAAGGGATACGGGCCTCAAGAGGCCAAGTAAAGCGTTTTTAAGAAAAGAAGAAAGCCTTCAAATGTACGTAACCTGCATATATTTTATGAATGTGTTCTGAATATAGTTTAAATGAAATTTCAAATGAAGTATAGTTACATCCTAGTAATGCATCGTACATTCAAGCTTTTCAATGTGCATATTCGATGAAAGAATGTTTCTTGCCAAGTCTTTCTTACCAGTTTAGATGTTTTGAGTGCTTTTAGAAAGAATTATAAGCTTTAAAGGAGCTTGTGTGGATTTTAAAGCATTCTTGATATTTATCGAGAGTCACTATGTTTTCAAAGGTGAGTTTGAAGGCCTTTATATTCAATCCTCGTTGCCTACTTGTCTATGTGCCCGAATGCCTGCTAGTAGGGAAGTTTGGTCGTTGAGGGTCTAGAATTGGGTTGAGTGGATAGAATGAAGTCTAAATGGGGGTGATCCTTCCTTGGGGATTATGATTGCTTAATATGATAGTAAAGTATGAATGCATGATATGTGGCTATTATTAATATCATTGCCTGCAACTGTTTTGGGTTTTAAGGAGTAGGGGAATTCTCACTGAGCGTGTGGTTGCTCATCCCTTTATTATTCCCCTTTTTCCCGGGTTCAATTTAAGCAGGTTTAAGAGATACTTTGAAGTTGTTTGATGCCGACCCCTCAGAAGTCTCTGCCAGCTTTGCAAGTGTTCGATATACCACGTTATAAATTTTTAAGTTATCGTTGTATGTGAAAGTATGTAGCCATCTCTGTACCTGTATATGTAGCTTTCTAACCCTTGTTTTAGTTGTTAGATCATCAGTGATCCGAACGAGTGGCCCGAGGCAGTGAACTTGGGTTATTTTAGCAAATGTTACACCCTATTCCCAGTTTACAGGTACCCTTAGCTGAGCTGAGACCCTCAAATGTTGCTAAAATAGGGGAAAGTCTAGCAGTTTTGTTTTAGAATGACTATCTAAATGCTAATCCAAACCCTCGATCTTTAAGAGCCTTAAGGATTTCCCTCTAGGAAGTCCTGGCGGTGTAACTCTCCCTAGGTTGGGGGTGTTATATTAGGTGGTATTAAAGCCATAGATTTGTATTATGCATTTAGATAGCATAATAGGCATATGCTATGTGAAGATACGTGACTTATGTGGTTATGTGGTCGTGTCTTGCCTGGTATTACTTGTATTAACAAGTGTATAATTTATAATATATATGTATATACCAGTTCTTCCCTTACCATCTCAGTGGTAGTGTAGGGTAGTTTTCCTCATCGTCGACCGCATTTATCTACCTCTATGGTTGGCCGCATGGAATGCGGTTATATTCTAGCATGCAATGGATGATGGAGAAAATGTTGAGGAAGGGGACTTTAATTTCTGCGAAGCAGTTTGGATCCATTGCAAGAAGATCAACTGGGGAAGCGGTGAATCTTATGAGATGACTTATGAAATTCTAGAGGGGTAGAAGAAAAGGATTTGCATATGGTGTTCATTTATATTAAGAAGGCTTGTGATAGGGTGCCTTAAGAAGTGCGCTGGAATTGTGAAGAAGGAATTATTTTTCTTTTTATTATGTTTATTGAATATATGCATGAGAGAGCGGAGACTAAGGATTAGGATGTTAAAAAGAGACCTAAAGGACTTCCTTGTTGATATTCGGTTATATCAAGGATTGGCTTTAAGCCCTTTTTCAATCATCTCGGATGGGTTCACAAATGACATGTAGGATGAAATACCGTGATGAATGTTGTTTGCGACCCATATTGTCTTAATAGAGAGATACTCAAAGGAACCTAACAATATGTTAGAAAAGTAGAGACGTATTCTGGAGTTTAAAGGTTTTAGATTGAGTGCTTGGAATGTAAGTCAAGTGAAAAGAATGAAGAGGCACGGGAGGAAGTCACCATTGATATGATGATACCGAAGATTAGGAAGTTTAAAACCTTAGATTGATCATACAAGGCAACGAAGATATCGATAAGGACATTGGCTTCGCAATATGAGGCTGGGATGGCAAAAGTGGAGGCATATGTTAGAGTGTTGTGTTATAAGAAGATCTCAGGTTATAGGAAAGATGAGCAGAATTGGATTGATGCGTAGTTATGTAAGATTGGATGAGATTAGTAATAAAGCTTTTAAAGGGAAAATATGAGTGACACCTAAAGAGCATAAGATAAAGGGAAGCAAGCCGTCCAATAGAAAACAAGGAAAACCTATGGCCACTGTGGACACCCATGCAGAAGCTTTACGGGCTCATGTTTTGGATGTAGTGATATGGGTCACAAAGCCCCTAATTGCCCAATGGCTACGTGGAATAGTTAGGGCCATATTCAGAGGTCTAGAATGGGAATCAACCCAACAGCACAACAAGGTCGCGCTCCAGCTAGTGGTTCCCCAAGAAACAATAGAGACCGTAAGAGATCTCAAGCGGGAGGTCAAGCATTCTGATTAAAATGAGACTCAACTAAGCAGTACTAGGTACTCCTCTTACCAATCTTTATGCTCGCAATTTAGTTGATTTCTAATGCTACTCAGTCGTTTGTAAACCCGGGAATTGTAAAGAAGCCATCCAGTAAGCCTGACGAGATGGATACCCAACTCCTTATGTCTACCATTTAAGAACTAAGTATCATGTCGATTCACCTTCAAAGATTGTGTTGTTATGATTCAAGGGAAAAACCCATTAACTAGATGAGACTAGAAACCTAAGGAAGCAGTGTTTGAAGTAGCTTTGGATTGTAAAAGGAACGCGGGAGAAATACACCCCGTTAATTCCATCAAGTAAGCAATTTCGAGGACGAAATTCTTTTAAGGGGGGAAGAGTGTAATACCTGTGTATCCTACTTTTCGTCAAGCTAGTGGTGACGCACTTTTTACATTATAAAAACTGCATCTTATTAACGATATGAGCTAAAATTATTTTCTAAGTGCCTATGTGAGCGTTAGTTTATTAAAAAGGATGTTATTATCATTGTTATTATTATTATTAATATTATTATTAGTTTTGAAAATCTTTCGATGATTTTTAATAAGCATTATTAACGGTTATTAATGAGTACTAATTCAAGTAGGAATCCGAATACGATTAGGTTTTCAACTTTAGAAGTAGTTCGATGTTATTCAATCGAACCTAGATAGATTTGGGAACGAATAGTTGATGAAGGATTATATCATCGATTTGGGTTTAGAATTCGGGTTACGAATTGGACTAGCGGTATCGAATATGATGTAAGTCCAAGGGAAGGAAACAACCCAAGTACTCACATCGAAGGAGGCTAGAAAACAAGCAAACTCTCACGGCCAGGGGTGGCACGGCCGTGCTTGATAGCACGGGGTGACCGTGCCAATTCACTGCCTAGCTTGCCTGGGTAAGCCCTTCTTCACGGTTTGAGATAGCTTTGAAGGTTATTGGAAGTTCGATGCAATCAGCTATGTCAAGGCTTGATTTTGTGTGGAAAAGAGGAATCAAAGGAGTAAAGGGAGTGAGGAAAGTAGAGGAGGATGAAGAACACTAAGAAGAACAAAAAGTAACTCACGGTTTGAGAGGAGTGAAACCAAGAGTTAGTTTGTGAACTTCAAGAGTGTTTAATGAAACTTGGATAGTTCTAAGCCAGATGATTAGATAAGATACACCACTAATCACTTAGCTTAGGGCCCTTAATCTTTGATTAGGATAAGATACACCACCTAATCAATGATTAAGACTCACTTGAACACCACCTTAACCGGCCACAATTAAGGATAAGCAAGTTAAGTGTTTATGGAAATCACAAGACACAAAGTCTTTTCTCTCAACTGAAAATTCAACTCTATTGCTTCAAATGAATATACAAGGCTTTATATGGCCTTGAGAGTACACGAATGAGCTTTCCTTCCAAGGGAGGAAAGTCATTAAACTTGCTAATCACTACCTAACGCACGGTTTACTCTAATACAAACCAAGAAGCTGAAAGTTTATTTTACAAAGCACTTAATTTATCTTCCTAAGCCTTTCCTATGCATTAAAGAATGTAGATGACTCAATTTCCCAGCTAGGAAGGTAAGAGTGCACGGCTGCCACCTCAAAAGGACTGAAAATTGCATGTGTGCCATGTCATGCTTGAGTGGTCGAATAAGAGCTTCCAAAATGGTGGCGTTTCACTAGCTCCACGTGTCTCTCTCTCAAGTAGCTAAGTGGTGCTTAATCAAGCAGCTCAAAATGACCTGCTTGGCAGCCTTCCACCTTAAGCAAACCCCTTGAAGGAGGAAAACCACCAGGCTAAGCAACCGGGTGTCAAGCAGCCGGTTTCTGCCTCCACTTGCAACGCATGTTTGACACCTCAAATGATGACTAATTGCTACGTTTCTTACATGATTGGAAACCTCAAGATGTCTAGTTTACCCTCCAATTGGAATCGTAGCATTTGGACGTCATTTGCCCCTTGAACAAACCAGAAAACCAAAACCGTGCATTTTGCAGTGCAATCCGGATAGGTTCAAGAGATGAACTGTTTTAAGTAACCAAATGAATTCCAAATGATATGAAACCAATTGGACTTAAAAGCTGACATCCTGAACTTGATAATCATCCAAAAAACGGACACCAAAATATGCTTTAGGCCGATGTAATAAGATAGCAAAAACCGGGTAAAAATCTGGATGAGAACCCGGGTGTATCACCTTGTGTGTTTGCCATCAAGTGACTCATGGCCGTGACTTTGGAGTTGATTTCTTGATTATTTTGGATCAATGAAACATTATTAGACCATGAGGATGGACCTCCATCATTCTCCCCTTATTGGGAAGATTTGATCCTCAAATCAGAAAGGTAACCATCTGCTTCATAAGGGCTTAAATCAGCAACATTAAACGTAGCTGATACTCCATAATCTCCTGGTAACTCTACCTTGTAAGCATTATTGTTGATCTTCTCCAAAATCTCGAATGGCCCATCCGCTCTAGGCATCAATTTAGTTTTCCTTTTGGAAGGAAAACGTTCTTTACGAAGATGAATCCAAACCAAATCACCTGGCTTAAAAAGCTTCTCCCTTTTATGCTTGTTAGCTTGGGCCGTGTATGAAAGTGTAGTTTTCTCAATTTTGGCCTTTACTAACTCATGCGACTTCTGGATTTCTTCCACCCTAGTAGCGGCATCCGCACTTGGCTTTTGATCTAATGGTCGAGGAACAAGATCAAGTGGACTTAGGGGATCAATTCCATAGACCACTCTAAAGGGTGATAGACCAGTAGCCTTGCTTGGAGTCTTATTGTAAGCAAACTCAGCATGTGGAAGTAACAGATCCCAAGCTTTTGTGTGGTTTTTAATCAGAACCCTTAACAAAGTACCAAGGGTTCGATTAGTAACCTCGGTTTGCCCCTCTGTTTGTGGATGACAAGTGGTACTGTACTTGAGTTTGGTACCCAACTTTTTCCACAAAGTAATCCAAAAGTGACTTAAAAATTTCGTATCTCGATCTGAGACAATGGAACGAGGAATTCCATGAAGTCTCATAACCTCCTTAAAATACAGTTCAGCAATATGAGTGGCATCATTAGTCTGTTGCAGGGAATGAAATGAGCCATCTTTGAAAATCGATCCACGACCACAAAGATAGAATCTTTATTCCTTTGCGTCTTTGGTAAACCAAGTATGAAATCCATACTAACGTCTACCCAAGGCATCGTAGGAATAGGAAGTGGCGTGTATAGTCCCTGAGGAAGCGAATGACTCTTCGCAATTTGACACGTACTGCACCTTCTAATGATGTCTTGAACGTCTTTCTCCATGCCTGGCCAATAATAATGTTCCCTAAGCATGATTAGGGTCTTGTCTTCACCAAAATGACCAGCTAAAGATCCAGCATGGACTTCTCGAATCAACAACTCACGAGTGCTGCATTTAGGGACACATAACCGAGCACCTTTAAAGAGGAACTCTTCTTGAATTAAGAAATCCCCTTTGGGATGTTTAGTACACTCAGAGTATAACACCCCAAGATCTTCCTCATCCTGGTATAAAGCCTTTAGATGCTCAAATCCAAGGATACAAGCATCTAATTGGAACATCAATAGATAACGCCGTGATAGAGCATCAGCGCCTTGATTCAGTTTGCCGGACTTATGCTTGATAGTAAAGTGAAAGGACTGTAGGAATTCCACCCATTTAGCATGGCGCGAGTTTAACTTGTGTTGGCCTTGAATATACTTCAAAGTCTCGTGATCTGAATGCAGAATAAACTCACTGGCAATCAAATAGTGGTTCCAATGTTCTAGACGTCGAATGATGGCGTAGAATTCCTTGTCATAAGTTGAATATCTCTTCCTGGTATCACATAACTTCTCACTGAAGAAGGCCAAAGGGCGTCCTTCTTGAGTAAGAATGCCTCCAATACCAACCCCAGAAGCATCGCATTCAACTTCAAAGACTTTCTCAAAACACGGTAGGGCTAAAACTGGTGCCTGAGTTAGTCTTTCTTTCACTTCTTCAAAGGCTGCTTGGGCTTTAGGATTCCAAGTGAATGAGGAACCCTTAAGAACCTCGGTCATAGGAGCTAAGATAGTGCTGAAATTTCGTATGAACCTCCTATAGAAAGAAGCCAAGCCATGAAAGCTTCGAACGTCGTGAATGCTCTTAGGAACAGGCCAAGTCCGAATAGCCTCAATCTTGCTTTCATCCGCCTTAATACCATCTTCAGAAACAATATAACCTAAGAAGGTAACTTCATGAGTAAAGAAGGTACACTTCTTTAGGTTCCGAATAACTTCTCCTTTTCAAGAACGAGCATCACCTGAGTTAAATGATCTTGATGTTCTTGCTCATTCTTACTGAACACCAATATATCATCGAAGTAAACAACCACGAACTTGCCCAAGTATGGTTGAAATACTTGATTCATTAACCTCATGAACGTACTAGGGGCATTAGAAAGACCGAAAGGCATGACTAACCATTCATATAATCCGCCCTTAGTTTTGAAAGCAGTGTTCCACTCATCGCCCTCCCTAATACGAATCTGATAATAGCCACTCCTTAAATCAACCTTGCTAAACACCTTAGAGCCATGTAACTCATCCAACATATCTTCAAGCCTAGGTATAGGGTACCTATACTTGATAGTGATCTTGTTTACGGCCCTACTGTCAACACACATCCTCATACTGCCATCCTTTTTCGGAACCAAAAGAGCAGGAACAGCACACGGACTTAAGGATTCTCATACCAATCCCTTGAATATCAGTTCTTCAACTTGACGCTGAATCTCTTGAGTTTCTTTGGGATTTGTTCTGTAGGCTGGTTTATTAGGTAGAATGGATCCTGGGATAAGGTCAATATGATGTTGAATATCACGCTTTGGGGGTAAACCCGAAGTTATCTCATCTGGGAATAGGTGACCGAACTGATTCAATATGACCTTGGCTATGGGATGGGAAGGAAGTGGTGTTTCTGGCTCATCTTGTACTTGCAATATCCATTCTTTCAAGGCCTTGAACTCATGTTGAGAGGCCTTTAAAAGCGGTTCAACATATGTCAAAAGCAAGTCAGATTGATTTTTGCTTTTTTGTGGTTTCATTTTGTGGAGTCCGGATGGTGACATAGGATTCAGGGTAATCTTCTTGCCGTCTTTGGAAAAGGAATAAGTATTAAGATAACCATTATGCATAACCTTCCTGTCATACATCCATGGTCGTCCTAACAGAATATGACAAGCATCCATAGGGATAACATCACACCAAAGTTCATCTTGGTAATTCTTACCAAGAGAGAATGAAATCAAGCAACGAGAGTTAACTTGTAATCCCTTGCCTTGATTTAACCATTGAATGTTGTATTGGTGTGGGTGTGCCGTGGACTGAAGGTTCAATTTCTCAATCATGCTTAATGAAACAACGTTGGCACAACTTCCTCCATCGATGATTAACGAGCACACTTTGCCTTGGACTGTACACCGTGAGTGAAAGATATTCTCACGTTGTTCATCCTTAGCAACTCGTTGATTGCTCAATACCCTTCGAATTACTAGCATCTCACCTTCATCTGCGTTTTTCACAAACTCCTCCTGATCATCTTCATGATCGCTCTCAGTATCTTCTGCCTTTTCCTCTTCTTTCTCCTCGGCAAATTCTCCCTCTATGGCTTCCCATTCAGCTAAGGTGACTACCTTTCGACTAGGACAATCAGAAGCAATGTGTCCTAAGCCTTGGCACTTGTAACACCTTCTTTGGCTTACAGGGTATGGGTTTGGACGTGGGGGGTTTGATGGTGGTGGCCTTTGAGGAGCTTGGTTCTTTTGTGGATTAGATGGGAAAGGGGTAGATGATTTAGGCTGAGGTGTGGTACTCCCCTTGTTTAAGGGTTGCCCACGATTTGGTGCAGAATAAGGCTTGAATGATTCACGAACATCCATTCTAGACTTTCTTTGTTGCTCCACCTTGTGTGCTAGGACACACACTTCATCAAAGGTGGTATAAGCTTGCAACTCAACCACGTTGGCTATCCTAGGATCAAGCCCTCCTAGGTAACAAACCATGGTCTGCTCTTCAGGCTCATGAATGTCACATTTGATCATAAGTTTCTCAAACTCACGAGTATATTCTTCAACACTCATCTTGCCTTGATTCAAATGATGAAAGAGCATGTATTGATCTTGGACATACGTAGAAGGCAAAAACCGTGCCTTCATCTTGGCTTTCATTTTGTCCCAAGTAGCAATCTTACTCTTCCTTTCTCTAGTTCTCTTAGCAGTAAGGTTTGTCCACCATAAGGAGGCATATTTCCTTAATCTAAGAGCAACTATTTTGACTTTCTTATCTTCTGGAATCTCCTTGAACTCAAAAATACGCTCCACCGTTTGTAACCATTCAATGAACTCATCAGGATCTAACTTACCCTCGAACTCAGGAATATCAACCTTGATCTCATTAGAGTTGAAAGTAGGTTGCTCTTCTTTGCATTCTTTCAAATGGTACTTCTTCTTCAGAGAACGCATTGCTAGCTTCCTCTTCATAGCCATAATCTGTTCCAATCCGAATGCTTGGTGATTCTTGAAGTTTCTGCTTTTGTTTCATGTGGTTCCCAAGCTGTTTCCTCAAGTACTCATTTTGTGCTTTGAGTTCTTGATTACTCACACTCATTTCTTGCATTTGCTTGGAAAGAACCTCGAGCTTTTCTTCCACAGACATGCTAGTACTCATTGTGATCGCAGGAATGAACGGTTTGTGTTTGATTGTGTTTGAAATGATTTCAGAGATAAGCTGGGAATGACGTGGGGTTCAGGCCAAGTTCTGAACCCGGCTCTGATACCAAAAATGATGTAAGTCCAAGAGAAGGAAACAACCCAAGTACTCACGTCGAAGGAGGCTAGAAAACAAGCAAACTCTCACGGCCAGGGGTGGCACGGCCGTGCTTGATGGCACGGGGTGACCATGCCAATTCACTGCCTAGCTTGCCTAGGTAAGCCCTTCCTCATGGTTTGAGATAGCTTTGAAGGTTATTGGAAGTTCGATGCAATCAGCTATGTCAAGGCTTGATTTTGTGTGGAAAAGAGGAATCAAAGGAGTAAAGGAAGTGAGGAAAGTAGAGGAGGATGAAGAACACTAAGAAGAACAAAAAGTAACTCACGGTTTGAGAGGAGTGAAACCAAGAGTTAGTTTGTGAACTTCAAGAGTGTTTAATGAAACTTGGATAGTTCTAAGCCAGATGATTAGATAAGATACACTACTAATCACTTAGCTTAGGGCCCTTAATCTTTGATTAGGATAAGATACACCACCTAATCAATGATTAAGACTCACTTGAACACCTCCTTAACTGGCCACAATTAAGGATAAGCAAGTTAAGTGTTTATGGAAATCACAAGACACAAAGTCTTTTCTCTCAACTGAAAATTCAACTCTATTGCTTCAAATGAATATACAAGGCTTTATATGGCCTTGAGAGTACACGAATGAGCTTTCCTTCCAAGGGAGGAAAGTCATTAAACTTGCTAATCACTACCTAACACACGGTTTACTCTAATACAAACCAAAAAGCTGAAAGTTTATTTTACAAAGCACTTAATTTATCTTCCTAAGCCTTTCCTATGCATTAAGGAATGTAGATGACTCAATTTCCCAGCTAGGAAGGTAAGAGTGCACGGCTGCCACCTCAAAAGGACTGAAAATTGCATGTGTGCCATGTCATGCTTGAGTGGCCGAATGAGAGCTTGCAAAATGGTGGCGTTTCACTAGCTCCACGTGTCTCTCTCTCAAGTAGCTGAGTGGTGCTTAATCAAGCAGCTCAAAATGACTTGCTTGGCAGCCTTCCACCTTAAGCAAACCCCTTGAAGGAGGAAAACCACCAGGCTAAGCAACCGGGTGTCAAGCAGCCGGTTTCTGCCTCCACTTGCAACGCATGTTTGACACCTCAAATGATGACTAATTGCTACGTTTCTTACATGGTTGGAAACCTCAAGATGTCTAGTTTACCCTCCAATTGGAATCGTAGCATTTGGACGTCATTTGCCCCTTGAACAAACCAGAAAACCAAAACCGTGCATTTTGCAGTGCAATCCGGACAGGTTCAAGAGATGAACTGTTTTAAGTAACCAAATGAATTCCAAATGATATGAAACCAATTGGACTTAAAAGCTAACATCCTGAACTTGATAATCATCCAAAAAACGGACACCAAAATATGCTTTAGGCCGATGTAATAAGATAGCAAAAACCGGGTAAAAATCTGGATGAGAACCCGGGTGTATCACCTTGTGTGTTTGCCATCAAGTGCCTCATGGCCGTGACTTTGGAGTTGATTTCTTGATTATTTTGGATCAATGAAACATTATTAGACCTTGATGATGGACCTCCATCAGAATATAAATCAGCTTGAGACAAAAAAATAAAGAGAGGGAGGGGCATTTTAGACATTTCACGCGACACACCCCCCTTCTTTCTCGTTGTAGCGAATGAAACCCCACCGACACTCTCTTTCCTCTCACTCTACTGCTCTTCTTCTTCGTCCTCCTCTCCTTCTCCATTAACATCAACTCTGAGCTCAACCCCAATAAAATTCCGCCTCTAACAACTACAAAACCCCACCCATTCGACCACCCTCCAAGCAAGTATCGATTCATGCGAATCTAGGATGAAAATGTAGAGCAAAACCCACCATGTTTATGGAGGATTTGGGCGATGAACTGGAGAACGAACACATGCCCAGGTATGGCCATGTAATTCAGCTCTTAGTTGCTTCAATCTTCTATAAATTGGAGTTAGAATTCGCACTTGAAACACCCAATTCAATCTCAAGCTAGTAAGTGAAATTGGGTTTGTTTTAGAGTTCGAATTTGGAATTTTGGGTGTGTATTAGGCTCGAGTGGGATCTGTTCGTGCGTGGGTGAGCAAGAGCCGAAGAATTTGGAGTCGTTTGAACCCTAAAGTCAAGCCGGTCAAGCCTTCGATCGAACACCTAGCTTGGAATCGAGGTGGGGATTTCTTTTCTCCTAAATTGCTATTATTTTTCAACGAATTTAACTAAATTAGCTAGAGCATGTTGATTTTGGGTTTAGTAGTTAGTTTGGCTAAATTAGAATCGATATTGAAAAATTACAAGCACGGTACTGATTTTGGTGATTCGCATGTTGAGTAAATACATGGTTGAATGGACCGATTAAATTGAGGATTTGAAAGTAAATAGCATGTTGATAGTGGACTGTTGTAGCATCAGTTGTCGCATCTACAGGACTATTTAATGCTTAGGGGTGCTAGTTGGACAGTTGAAGTAATTGTAGTGTAAACTGAATTATGTCTAAAAGTTATGGCTAAACCAGTTTGAGCATGTTAATGGTTTATTCTTGGTAATTACAAAGGAAATACTATGCCTTGTATATTAGTTTGCGAACAAGAAAGTAAATATCGCTTGAAGTTTCTATTTGCATCAGTTTAGTACGTTAAATTCTAAGTTGGCTATTAAGCATACCTATGTACGATCGTTTTGTGTATTGTTGGCTTGTACATGTTAATATTGAACCGAGCTTGGTAGTTGGATGGTTTGAGGCGAAACTATTGAGTGGTTTGAGGTTCTTGTGGTCGGTGCTGTGTGAGGAGGAAGATAGGGTTGTGAATTGCGACAATCATGTGGATTACGAGGCCATGTGTGGCTTAATGAGTTGTGATATGAAGTGTATGAATGTGCTATGTGTGAACCCCTTTTCCCTCGATATGCTATGTGATGCAATGTGATTAATTCTTGAAACTTTAGACGTCTTTACAAAGAGAAGGTCATTTAGAAAGTTTGTTTTGCACGTTTGA
Source organism: Carnegiea gigantea (assembly GCA_029747015.1). Taxonomy (NCBI): domain Eukaryota; kingdom Viridiplantae; phylum Streptophyta; class Magnoliopsida; order Caryophyllales; family Cactaceae; genus Carnegiea; species Carnegiea gigantea. The sequence continues at coordinate 15,995 of JAKOGI010003983.1, forward strand.
AAATACTTTTATGTTTGTCAGTTGTTTATTCGCGTGTTAGGACGTCTAATGTGTAAAAAGGTCCTAAACTATCGAATTGTTCAGTTAGTGACTCGACTGAATAGTTGATAGGTTTAGCAAGTTTAAAAGCAAACTAAAAGTGAGTTCAGAAATGTTTTAAGGCATCGGTTAGTGTATGACTTTATCGTGCGTTTAAAAGAATTAGACAACCTGAAAAAGAGCATCTTAAGGTGCTAATTGTGTGTTTAGCTGATTTGCATGCTATTTGCTTAGTTGAGTCACTATGGAGTTTCGAGTTAAGAGCTAGTAAAACCATTATGTTTCAAGAAGCATTTATGTAGAAAATTTATGAAGAAATGTTTGTCGCATAAACAAGCCAAGTGGTTTAAGTTTTGAATAGTAGCAAGTTTGGGAATATTTTAAGCCTTTAGTTTATTTATACATCCATCTTGAGTTTTAAAAGGAATTGAAATGAGCTGTAGAATGACAACTGAAGTTTTTATTATGAATCTAATTTGAGTTACATGCTAACTAAGTATTTTGAGTTAGGTTTTGGTTCATAATGAGTTTGAAAGCAATCGAAGGTCTTAATTCGCTTAAGCACCTCTCTTTCAGTTCAAAAGGAATTTTCAAACGAATCTAGCTTGCATTTATTGCTAACTAAGTATTTAAGTCTCAAATGGGTTTTGATTTCGAACTGAGATTGAATTAAACATTAACTAAGCACGTTATGTCTCAAATGAGTTTCAATCTACGAGTTAGTAAACGTATTACGTTTATAAGAAACTTTTAAGTTAAAAGTAAAGTCGTTTTATGAATAGCAAACTTAATACGTTTATATGAAGCTTCTAAGTTAAAAATGAAGTCGTTTTACGATTTAGCAACCCTAATACATTTATATGTAGCTTTTAAGTTGAAAACGAAGTCGTTTTACAATTTAGCAAAGTTAATACGTTTATATGAAGCTTCTAAGTTGAAAACAAAGTCGTTTTATGATTTAGCAACCATAATACATTTATATGTAGCTTTTAAGTTGAAAACGAAGTCGTTTTACAATTCAGCAACCTTATTACATTTATATGCAGCTTCTAAGTTGAAAACTAAGTCGTTTTACGATTTAGCAACCCTAATACATTTATATGTAGCTTCTAAATTGAAAGCGAAGTTGTTTTATGATTTAGTAAACGTAATACGTCTATATGAAGCTTCTTCGTTGAAAACGAAGTCGTTTTACGATTTAGTAAACTTAATACGTCTATATGAAGCTCCTAAGTTGAAAACGAAGTCGTTTTACGATTTAGCAACCTTATTACGTTTATATGAAGCTTCTAAGTTGAAGACCAAGTCCTTTTACAATTTAGCAACCTTATTACGTGTATATGAAGCTTCTATGCTGAAAACGAAGTCGTTTTACGATTCAGCAACCTCATTTCATTTATATGAAGCATTTAAGTTAGAAACTAAGTCGTTTTACGATTTAGTAAATATTTTACGTTTATAAGAAGCTTTTAAGTTATTTACGAAATCGATTTGCGAGTTAGCAAACTTATTCCCTTTATAAGAAGTTTTTAAGACAAAAACGAATGAACTATAAACATTTCAAAAGCTTATGGTCGTTTTGTTTAAAAGAAGATTTCAGCAAAGTAAGCATCTGAAGAAGAGAAATGTAATGCGATTTTAAAGGCTATAAAAGTGCTAGAGAAGTGGCCAGACCTTGAGGGTGGGAACTGGACGAAAAGATGGCGTGAGCTGTTTCCCCCTAAGGTAATGTTGGAGCTGTGCACAAAGATGGCGTGAGCTGTTCCCGGGAACTGGACTCAAGATATTACTATCTTGGTGTGAGCTATTCCCTAATGTGCGATGCGTAAGAAAAATTTGAGGGGGACTTGACTCAGGATATGATTATCCTGTTGTGAGCTGTTTCTCCACAGAGGACAGTATCGAGGCTAGAGTTGCTCTGCTAAGAAGCGTTTTGGCCAAAAGTTAAGTACGTATTACCACGGGGATAACACGGATTAAGAGTGACGATCTCACTTAAGGGTGGAATTGACCTCCTCTAGCCTGCACAATAAGATATTTTTATGTTATAAGTTAGCACCTGATAAAAATGAGTTTTGGCTTTTTGCCATTCTAAGCAGTTCAGAAAAGAAAAGAAGTTCTTTTAAAGGAATACGAGTCTCAAGAGGCCGAGCAAAGCATTTTTAAGAAAAGAAGAAAGCTTTCAAATGTACGTAACACGCATATATTTTATGAATGTGTTCTGAATATAGTTTAAATGAAATTTCAAATGAAGTATAGTTACATCCTAGTAATGCATCGTACATTCAAGCTTTTCAATGTGTATATTCTACGAAAGTATGTTTCGCGCCAAATCTTTCTTACCAGTTTAGATGTTTCGAGAACTTCTAGAAAGAATTATAAGCTTTAAAGGAGTTTGTGTGGATTATGAGCCATTCTCGGTATTTATCAAGAGTCACTGTGTTTTCAAAAGTGAGCTAAAGGCCTTTATGGTCAATCCTTGTTGCCTACTTATTTATGTGCCTGAATGCCTGCTAGTAGGGAAGTCTGGTTGTTGAGGGCCTAGAATCGAGTTGAGTGGTTAGAATGAAGTTTTAATAGGGGTGATCTTTCCTTAGGGGTTATGATTGCCTAATGTGGTAGTAAAGCATGAATGCGTGATATGTGGCTATTATTAGTATTATTGCCTGCAACTGTTTTGGGTTTTAAGGAGTAGGGGAATTCTCACTGAGCGTGTGGTTGCTCATCCCTTGATTATTCCCCTTTTTCCCCGGTTCAATTTGAGCAGGTATAAGAGATGCTCTGAAGTTGTTTTGATGGAGGTCCATCCTCAAGGTCTAATAATGTTTCATTGATCCAAAATAATCAAGAAATCAACTCCAAAGTCACGGCCATGAGTCACTTGATGGCAAACACACAAGGCTTAGAACTATCCAGATTCCATTGAATTCACTTAAAGTTCATGAAGTTAGCTTTGGGTTCCTTAAACCAAAGCTCTCTTTTTTCATGTTCTAATCGGTGAACTTCATTCCCACATCTCCTTTTGTTTTCATATTCATTTCAAGCTTAATCAAGGCCAAGAATTCTTGCTTTGATTCAGTTTTGAGCCCAAACACAAAAGCCATCTCAAAAACTGTGAAAATCACAAACTAGGCGTGCTTAGGCAGCAAGTTGGCACGGTGCCCTCGTGCCTTTAAGCACAACCGTGCCTTCCTTGGTTCGTGAGTTTTCCACTTGTTTTGGTTGTGTTCTTGTTGTAAGTTGGCTTGGGTTGTTCCTACCCTTGAGACTTACATCATTTTTGGTATCAGAGCAAGTTCAGAACTTGGCCTGAACCCCACGTCATTCCCAGCTTATCTCTGAAATCATTTCAAACACAATCAAACACAAACCGTTCATTCCTGCGATCACAATGAGTACTAGCATGTCTGTGGAAGAAAGGCTTGAAGTTCTTTCTAAGCAAATGCAAGAAATGAGTGTGAGTAATCGAGAACTCAAAGCACAAAATGAGTACTTGAGGAAACAGCTTGGAAACCATATGAAACAAAAGCAGAAACTTCAAGAATCACCAAGCATTCGGATTGGAACAGACTATGGCTATGAAGAGGAAGCTAGCAATGCGTTCTCTGAAGAAGAAGTACCATTTGAAAGAATGCAAAGACGAGCGCGACCTACTTTCAACTCTAATGAGATCAAGGTTGATATTCCTGAGTTCGAGGGTAAGTTAGATCCTGATGAGTTCATTGAATGGTTACAAACGGTGGAGCGTATTTTTGAGTTCAAGGAGATTCCAGGAGATAAGAAAGTCAAAATAGTTGCTCTTAGATTAAGGAAATATGCCTCCTTATGGTGGACAAACCTTACTGCTAAGAGAACTAGAGAAAGGAAGAGTAAGTTGCTACTTGGGACAAAATGAAAGCCAAGATGAAGGCACGGTTTTTGCCTTCTACGTATGTCCAAGATCAATACATGCTCTTTCATCATTTGAATCAAGGCAAGATGAGTGTTGAAGAATATACTCGTGAGTTTGAGAAACTCATGATCAAATGTGACATTCATGAGCCTAAAGAGCAGACCATGGTACGTTACCTAGGAGGGCTTGATCCTAGGATAGCTAACGTGGTTGAGTTGCAAGCTTATACCACCTTTGACGAGGTGTGTGTCCTAGCACACAAGGTGGAGCAACAAAGAAAGTCTAGAATGAATGTTCGTGATTCATTCAAGCCTTATTCTACACCAAACCGTGGGCAACCCTTAAACAAGGGGAGTACCACACCTCAGCCTAAATCATCTACCCCTTTCCCATCGAATCCACAAAAAAACCAAGCTCCTCAAAGGCCACCACCATCAAACCCCCCACGTCCAAACCCATACCCTGTAAGCCAAAGAAGGTGTTACAAGTGCCAAGGCTTAGGACACATTGCTTCTGATTGTCCTAGTCGAAAGGTAGTCACCTTAGCTGAATGCGAAGCCATAGAGGGAGAATTTGCCGAGGAGAAAGAAGAGGAAAAGGCAGAAGATGCTGAGAGCGATCATGAAGATGATCAGGAGGAGTTTGTGGAAAACGCAGATGAAGGTGAGATGCTAGTAATTCGAAGGGTATTGAGCAATCAACGAGTTGCTAAGGATGAACAACGTGAGAACATCTTTCACTCATGGTGTACAGTCCAAGGCAAAGTGTGCTCGTTAATCATCGATGGAGGAAGTTGTGCCAACGTTGTTTCATTGAATATGATTGAGAAACTGAACCTTCAGTCCACGGCACACCCACACCCATACAACATTCAATGGTTAAATCAAGGCAAGGGATTACAAGTTAACTCTCGTTGCTTGATTTCATTCTCTCTTAGTAAGAATTACCAAGATGAACTTTGGTGTGATATTATCCCCATGGATGCTTGTCATATTCTGTTAGGACGACCATGGATGTATGACAGGAAGGTTATGCATAATGGTTATCTTAATACTTATTCCTTTTTCAAAGATGGCAAGAAGATTACCCTGAATCCTATGTCACCATCCGAACTCCACAAAATGAAACCACAAAAAAGCCAAAATCAATCTGACTTGCTTTTGACATATGTTGAACCACTTTTAAAGGCCTCTCAACATGAGTTCAAAGCCTTGAAAGAGTGGATATTGCAAGTACAAGATGAGCCACAAACACCACATCCATCCCATCCCATAGCCAAGTCATATTGAATCAGTTCAGTCACCTATTTCCAGAAGAGATACCTTTGGGTTTACCCCCAAAGCGTGACATTCAACATCATATTGACCTTATCCCAGGATCCATTCTGCCTAATAAGCCAGCCTACAGGACAAATCCCAAGGAAACTCAAGAGATTCAACGACAAGTTGAAGAACTGATATTCAAGGGGTTGGTACGAGAATCCTTAAGTCCATGTGCTGTTCCTGCTCTTTTGGTCCCGAAGAGGGATGGTAGTATGAGGATGTGTGTTGACAGTAGGGCCATAAACAAAATTACTATCAAGTATAGGTACCCTATACCTAGGCTTGAAGATATGTTGGATGAATTACATGGCTCTAAGGTGTTTAGTAAGATTGATTTGAGGAGTGGTTATTATCAAATTCGTATTAGGGAGGGCGATGAGTGGAAAACTGCTTTCAAGACTAAGGGCGGATTATATGAATGGTTAGTCATGCCTTTCGGTCTTTCTAATGCCCCTAGTACGTTTATGAGGTTAATGAATCAAGTATTTCAACCATACTTGGGCAAGTTCGTGGTTGTTTACTTCGATGATATATTGGTGTTCAGTAAGAATGAGCAAGAACATCAAGATCATTTAACTCAGGTGATGCTCGTTCTTGAAAAGGAGAAGTTATTCGGGAACCTAAAGAAGTGTACCTTCTTTACTCATGAAGTTACCTTCTTAGGTTATATTGTTTCTGAAGATGGTATTAAGGCGAATGAAAGCAAGATTGAGGCTTTTCGAACTTGGCCTGTTCCTAAGAGCATTCATGACGTTCGAAGCTTTCATGGCTTGGCCTCTTTCTATAGGAGGTTCATACGAAATTTCAGCACTATCTTAGCTCCTATGACCGAGATTCTTAAGGGTTCCTCATTCACTTGGAATCCTAAAGCCCAAGCAGCCTTTGAAGAAGTGAAAGAGAGACTAACTCAAGCACCAGTTTTAGCCCTACCGTGTTTTGAGAAAGTCTTTGAAGTTGAATGCGATGCTTCTGGGGTTAGTATTGGAGGCATTCTTACTCAAGAAGGACGCCCTTTGGCCTTCTTCAGTGAAAAGTTATGTGATACCAGGAAGAGATATTCAACTTATGACAAGGAATTCTACGCCATCATTCGATGTCTAGAACATTGGAACCACTATTTGATTGCCAGTGAGTTTATTCTGCATTCAGATCACGAGGCTTTGAAGTATATTCAAGGCCAACACAAGTTAAACTCGCGCCATGCTAAATGGGTGGAATTCCTACAGTCCTTTCACTTTACTATCAAGCATAAGTCCGGCAAACTGAATCAAGGCGCCGATGCTCTATCACGGCGTTATCTATTGATGTTCCAATTAGATGCTTGTATCCTTGGATTTGAGCATCTAAAGGCGTTATATCAGAATGATGAAGATTTTGGGGTGTTATATTCTGAGTGTACTAAACATCCCAAAGGGGACTTCTTAATTCAAGAAGAGTTTCTCTTTAAAGGTGCTCGGTTATGTGTCCCCAAATGCAGCACTCGTGAGTTGTTAATTCGAGAAGTCCATGCTGGATCTTTAGCTGGCCATTTTGGCGAAGACAAGACCCTAACTATGCTTAGGGAACATTATTATTGGCCAGGCATGGAGAAGGACGTTCAAGACATCATTAGAAGGTGCAGTACGTGTCAAATTGCGAAGAGTCATTCGCTTCCTCAGGGACTATACACGCCACTTCCTATTCCTACGTTGCCTTGGGTGGACGTTAGTATGGATTTCATACTTGGTTTACCAAAGACACAAAGGAATAAAGATTCTATCTTTGTGGTCGTGGATCGATTTTCGAAGATGGCTCATTTCATTCCCTGCAACAAGACTAATGATGCCACTCATATTGCTGAATTGTATTTCAAGGAGGTTATGAGACTTCATGGAATTCCTCGTTCCATTGTCTCAGATCGAGATACGAAGTTTTTAAGTCACTTTTGGATTACTTTGTGGAAAAAGTTGGGTACCAAACTCAAGTACAGTACCACTTGTCATCCACAAACAGATGGGCAAACCGAGGTTACTAATCGAACCCTTGGTACTTTATTAAGGGTTCTGATTAAAAACCACATCAAAGCTTGGGATCTGTTACTTCCACATGCTGAGTTTGCTTACAATAAGACTCCAAGCAAGGCTACTGGTCTATCTCCCTTTAAAGTGGTCTATGGAATTGATCCCCTAAGTCCACTTGATCTTGTACCACGACCATTAGATCAAAAGCCAAGTGCGGATGCCGCTACTAGGGTGGAAGAAATCCAGAAGTTGCATGAGTTAGTAAAGGCCAAGATTGAGAAAACTACACTTTCATACACGGCCCAAGCTAACAAGCATAAAAGGGAGAAGCTTTTTAAGCCAGGTGATTTGGTTTGGATTCATCTTCGTAAAGAACGTTTTCCTTCCAAAAGGAAAACTAAATTGATGCCTAGAGCGAATGGTCCATTCGAGATTTTGGAGAAGATCAACAATAATGCTTACAAGGTAGAGTTACCAGGAGATTATGGAGTATCAGCTACGTTTAACGTTGCTGATTTAAGCCCTTATGAAGCAGATGGTTACCTTTCTGATTTGAGGATCAAATCTTCCCAACAAGGGGAGAATGATGGAGGTCCATCCTCAAGGTCTAATAATGTTTCATTGATCCAAAATAATCAAGAAATCAACTCCAAAGTCACGGCCATGAGTCACTTGATGGCAAACACACAAGGCTTAGAACTATCCAGATTCCATTGAATTCACTTAAAGTTCATGAAGTTAGCTTTGGGTTCCTTAAACCAAAGCTCTCCTTTTTCATGTTCTAATCAGTGAACTTCATTCCCACATCTCCTTTTTGTTTTCATATTCATTTCAAGCTTAATCAAGGCCAAGAATTCTTGTTTTGATTCAGTTTTGAGCCCAAACACAAAAGCCATCTCAAAAACTGTGAAAATCACAAACTAGGCGTGCTTAGGCAGCAAGTTGGCACGGTGCCGCCGTGCCTTTAAGCACAACCGTGCCTCCCTTGGTTCGTGAGTTTTCCACTTGTTTTGGTTGTGTTCTTGTTGTAAGTTGGCTTGGGTTGTTCCTACCCTTGAGACTTACATCATGTTTTGATGCCAACTCCTCAGAAGTCCCTGCCACCTTGCAAGTGCTCGATATACCATGTTGTGAATTTTTAAATTATCATTGTATATGAAAGCATGCAGTCGGCTCTGTACCTATATATGTAGCTTTCTAACCCTTGTTTTAGTTCTTAGATCATCAATAATCCGGGCGAGTGGGTAGAGGCAGTGAACTTGGGTTATTTTAGTAAATGTTACACCCTATCCCCAGTTTTGTTTTACAATGACTATCTAAAACACAAAAATGTTGCTAAAATAGGGGAAACTCTGGCAATTTTGTTTTACAATGACTATCTAAATGCTAATCCAAACCTTCGATCTTCAAGGGCTATTGGGAAAAATTGAGAGTTTAAATAAAAGTACCGCAAGCGTACAGCTCTCGCTGTAGTACTCGAGGGTCATCTCCTTAGGGACGATGAAAAAGATTTAGGTCACTTAAAAAGGGTGTGCTGACTAATTAACTTTGTTAAACCAATGGAAATCATTCAAGAGAACTAAATTCCTAGGTCAACTAAGTATTTAACCCTAAGCATTCACCATCCTACAACTAAACACAACTATCAAAAATGAAGCATTAACCATAACCAACTAAGCATAGACAACTATCAAAAACAATCAACCTCATTAATATAAATCATTCAATCTCAATCAGGCTACCAAAATCATTCAGCTAACATCATCAAACCACCAAACTCACTCACCAACATCATTTAGTAACACTAGCATAAATCAAACCCAAAATTCAGCCCATTTGCAAGATACTAATTCAAATCAAAGAAACCTTGAAACAAACAATCTCAGATTGCTAAAACTGAAATTAAAAAGGAACATGCTTAAATTTGCTTAAACTTGAGTGTGATCACAGAACCCCATTCGAGCAACACAAATAAGTAGGATTACTCAGCAGATTACTCAAACCATCAGAGAATTTATACCTCAGCAGATGTAACAGGGCACCCGACACTGCCTTTAGTTGTGTGAACACCTCTGCCTCTAGCAAGCTCGAATCAGGGGGAAAGGGGAATCAACTAAATCTACTCAGCCTCAGACCTCCTCGCTTTGCAGCTCAGCCATCCAACAATGGTGGTATCGCCATTAATAACGAAACAAAACAGAGTAGGGAAGGGGGGAAATCGACTGAAATTCAACAAAAATCACATCCAATTCTCACAAAATCGAACTAAGATTGGGAACTGCTACTAGCAAACTCAAAATTGCAGTGCTTTTACATGAAATTCGAACCCAAAAACTGATCTATAACTAAACCCTAATATAAAATTACCCTGAAATTTGAATAACGGGAACGAAAACGAAATTAAACCTAGACCTAAAACCGAAATTAAACCTACCCTCACCCTAGAATTACCTAGCTTCCTTTTTCAATGGCGTCGCTGTCTATTTATACTCGAACGCTACTTCAATTTCGACCCTTCGATTCGTGTCTTCGTGGATGGTGTAGATGGCGTCGGTGAGGTGTTGGGCTGCCACCGTTAGAGTGAAACGCAGTAGAGGGGGACAGCAATGGTGGTGACGTGGAAGAGAGAGAGATGCGAGATAGAGAGAGGAAGGAGATGGGGATGGTGAGGAAGATGGAGTTCGGGGCTCTGGGTTCTGGGGAAAGAAGAGGGACGCGAAGAGAGGGAGTGAAGGGAAGGGGGAAATGCTTTAAGTGAACCGGGTTCGGTTCAGCATGAGCCAGTCCGGTATTTTAACTGGGCCGGTTCAGTGCAATTCTGGCCCGATTCTTCAATTCCCGACATTTTCACTATTTTTTCTCGTATTTTTGGCCATTTATTCGAAATTATTCAAAACCTGCAAAATAAAATAAAATCAGTTAAAAACCTTAAAAATACGATAAAAACGAGCATAAAACAGGTGTTAAAGTACCCTAAAAATAGCTCATTTTTGGTACGAACAAGGGCCTTAAGAATTTTCTTATAGGAAGTCCTAGCAGTGTGACTCTTCTTAGGTTGGGGGCATTACATTAGGTGGTATCAGAGCCATAGGTTTACATTATGCATTTAGATAGCATAATAGGCATGTACTATGTGAAGATACATGACTTATGTGGTTATGTGGTCGTGTCTTGCCTGGTATTACTTGTATTAACAAGCGTATAATTTATAATATGTATGTGTATGCCGGTCCTTCCCTTACCATCTCAGTGGTAGTGTAGGATAGTTTTCCTTATCATCGACCGCGTTTATCTACCTTTATGGTTGGCTGCATGGAATGTGGTTATATTCTAGCATGCAATGGATGATGGGGAAAAGGTTGAGGAGGGGGGACTTTAATTTCTGTGAAGCGGTTTGGTTCCATTACGAGAAGATCAACTACAGAAGCGGTGAATCTTATGAGATGACTTATGAAATTCTAGAGGGGTAGAAGAAAAGGATTTGCATATGGTGTTCATTCATATTGAAAGGCTAGTGATAGGGTGCTTTGAGAAGTGCGTTGGAATTGTTGAAGAAAGAATTATTTACCTTTTTGTTATATGTATTGAAGATATGTATGAGAGGGTGAAGACTAAGGATTGGGATGTTAGGAAGAGACCTAAAGGACCTCCTTGTTGATATTAGGTTATATTAAGGTTTGACTTTAAGCCCTTTTACAATTGTCTCGGATGAGTTCACAAATGACATGTAGGATGAAATACCGTGGTGAATATTGTTTGCCGCCTATATTGTCTTAATAGAGAGGCATTCGAAGGAGCCTAACAAGATGTTAGTAAAGTAGAGGCGTATTTTGGAGTCTAAAGGTTTTATACTGAGTACTTGGAATGTAAGTCAAGTGAAAAGAATGAAGAGGCATGGGAGGAAGTCACCATTGATATGACGATACCGAAGATTAGGAAGTTTAAAAACTTGGATTGATCATACAAAGCAATAAAGACATCGATAAGGACATTGGCTTCACAATGTGAGGCGGGGATAACAAAAGTGGAGGCATACGTTAGAGTGTTGTATTGTAAGAAGATCTCGGGTTCTAGGAGAGATGAGCAGAATTAGATTGATGTGTAGTTGTGTAAGATTGGATGAGATCAGCAATAAAGCTTTTAAAGGGAAAATATGAGTCACACCTAAAGAGCATAAGATAAAGGGAAGCAAGCCGGCCAATGAAAACCAAGGAAAACCTGTGGCCACTGTGGAGACCCATACAGAAGCTTTACGAGCTCATGTTTTGGATGTAGTGATATGGGTCACAAAGACGCTAATTGCCCAAGGGCCACGTGGAATAATCAGGGCAATACTCAGAGGTCTGGAATGGGAGTCAACCCAATGACACAACAAGGTCGCTCTCCAGCTGGTGGTTCCCCAGGAAACAATAGAGACCGTAAGAGACCTCAAGCGAGAGGTCGAGCATTTTGATTAAAAGGAGACTCCACTAAGGCAGTACTAGGTACTCCTCCTATTACCAATCTTTATGCTCGCAATTTAGTTTTATTAAAAACTAAAATTATTTTCTAAGTGCCTATGTGAGCGTTAGCTTTATTAGCGATATGAGCTAAAATTATTTTCTAAGTGCCTATGTGAGCGTTAGTTTTATTAAAAAGGATGTTATTGTCATTGTTATTATTATTATTAATATTATGATTAGTTTTGAAAATCTTTCGATCATTTTTAATAAGTGTTATTAACGGTTATTAACGAGTACTAATTCAAGTAGGAATCCGAATATGATTAGGTTGTTAACCTTAGAAGTAGTTCGATGTTATTAAATCGAACCTAGATAGATTTGGGAACGAATAGTTGATGAAGGATTACATTATCGATTTGGGTTTAGAATTTGAGTTACGAATTAGACTAGCAGTATCGAATATGAATCGGCTTGAGACAAAAAAATAAAGAGAGGGAGGGGCATTTTAGACATTTTGCGTGACACACGTCCCCTTCTTTCTCATTGCTGCCTGTGAAACCCCCCCGACGCTCTCTTTCCTCTCACTCTGCTGCTCTTCTTCTTCGTCCTCCTCTCCTTCTCCATTAACATCAACTCTAAGCTCAACCCCAGCAAAATTCCGCCTCCAACAACTACAAAACCCCACCCATTCGACCACCCTCCAAGCAAGTATCGATTCATGCGAATCTAGGATGAAAACGTAAAGCAAAACCAACCATGTTTATGGAGGATTTGGGCGACAAAGTGGAGCACGAACACATGCCCAGGTATGGCCATGTAATTCAGCTCTTAGTTGTTTCAATCTTCTATAAATTGGAGTTAGAATTCGCACTTGAAACACCCAATTCAATCTCAAGCTAGTAAGTGAAATTGGGTTTGTTTTAGGGTTTGAATTTGAAAGTTTGGGCATGTATTAGGCTCGAGTGGGGTCTGTTCATTTGTGGGTGAGCAAGAGCCGAAGAATTTTGAGTCATTCGAGCCCTAAAGTAAAGCTGATCAAGCCTTCGATCGAACACCTAGCTTGGAATCGAGGTGGGGATTTCTTTACTCCTAAATTGCTATTATTTTTCAACGAATTTAACGAAATTAACTAGAGCATGTCGATTCTAGGTTTAGTAGTTAGTTTGGCTAAATTAGAATCGATATTGAGAAATTGCAAGCATGGTACTAATTTTGGTCAATCGCTTGTTGAGTAAATGCACGGTTGAATGGACCGATTAAATTGAGGATTTGAAAGTAAATAGCATGTTGATAGTGGGCTATTGTAGCATCAGTTGCCACATCTGAAGGACTATTTAATGCTTAGGGGTGCTAGTTGGACAGTTGAAGTAATTATGGTGTAAACTGAATTATGTCTAAAAGTTATGGCTAAATCAGTTTGAGCATGTTAATGGTTTATTCTTGGTAATTACAAAGGAAATACTATGCCTTGTATATTGGTTTACGAACAAGAAAGTAAATATCGCTTGAAGTTTCTATTTGCATCAGTTTAGTACGTTAAATTCTAAGTTGGCTATTAAGCATGCCTATGTACGATCGTTTTGTGTATTGTTGGTTTGTACATGTTAATATTGAATCGAGCCTGGTAGTTGGATGGTTTGAGGTGAAACTATTGAGTGGTTTGAGGTTCTTGTGGTCATTCTGTGTGAGGAGGGAGATAGGGTTCTCAATTGCCGCAATCATGTAGATTGCGAGGCCATGTGTGGCTTAATGAGTTGTGATATGAAGTGTATGAATGTGCTATGTGTGAACCCCTTTTCCCTCGATATGCTACGTGATGCAATGTGATTAATTCTTGAAACTTTAGACGTCTTTACAAAGAGAAGGTCATTTAGAAAGTTTGTTTTGCACGTTTGAAAATACTTTTATGTTTGTCAGTTGTTTATTCGCGTGTTAGGACGTCTAATGTGTAAAAAGGTCCTAAACTATCGAATTGTTCAGTTAGTAACTCGACTGAATAGCTGATAGGTTTAGGAAGTTTAAAAGAAAACTAAAAGTGAGTTCGAAAATATTTTAAGGCATCGGTTAGTGTATGACTTTTCCTTGCATTTAAAAGAATTAGACAACATGAAAAAGAGCATCTTAAGGTGATAATTATGTGTTTAGCTGATCTGTATGCTATTTGCTTAGTTGAGTCTCTATGGAGTTTCGAGTTAAGAGCTAGTAAAACCATTATGTTTCAAGAAGCATTTACGTAGAAAATTTATGAAGAAATGTTTGCCTCATAAACAAGCCAAGTGGTTTAAGTTTTGAATAGTAGCAAGTTTGGGAACATTTCAAGCCTTTAGTTTACTTATACACCTATCTTGAGTTTTAAAAGGAGTTGAAACGAGCTATAGAATGACAACTGAAGTTTTTATTATGAATCTAATTTGAGTTGCAAGCTAACTAAGTATTTTGAGTTAGGTTTTGATTCATAAAGAGTTCGAAAGTAATCGAAGGTCTTAATTCGCTTAAGCATCTCTCTTTCAGTTAAAAAGGAATTTTCAAACGAATCTAGCTTGCATTTATTGCTAACTAAGTATTTAAGTCTCAAATGGGTTTCGATTTCGAACTGAGTTTGAATTGAACATTAACTAAGCACGTTACGTCCCAAACGAGTTTCGATCTATGAGTTAGTAAACGTACTACGTTTATAAGAAACTTTTAAGTTAAAAGTAAAGTCGTTTTACGATTTAGCAAACTTAATACATTTATGTGAAGCTTCTAAGTTGAAAACAAAGTCGTTTTACGATTTAGCAACCCTAACGCATTTATATGTAGCTTTTAAGTTGAAAACGAAGTCGTTTATGATTTAGCAAACTTAATACGTTTACATGAAGCTTCGAAGTTGAAAACGAAGTTGTTTTGCGATTTAGCAACCCTAATACATTTATATGTAGCTTTTAAGTTGAAAACGAAGTCGTTTAACTATTTAGCAACCTTATTACATTTATATGAAGCTTCTAAGTTGAAAACGAAGTCGTTTTATGATTTAGCAACCCTAATACATTTATATGTAGCTTCTAAATTGAAAGCGAGGTCGTTTTACGACTTAGTAAACTTAATACGTCTATATAAAGCTTCTAAGTTAAAAACGAAGTCGTTTTATGATTTAGTAAACTTAATACGTTTATATGAAGCTTCTAAGTTGAAAACGAAGTCGTTTTATGATTTAGCAACTTTATTACATTTACATGAAGCTTCTAAGTTGAAAACGAAGTCGTTTTATGATTTAGCAACCTTATTTCGTTTATACGAAGCGTTTAAGTTAGAAACTAAGGCGTTTTATGATTTAGTAAATATTTTACGTTTATAAAAAGCTTTTAAGTTATTTACGAAGCCGATTTACGAGTTAGCAAACTTATTCCATTTATAAGAAGTTTTTAAGACAAAAACGAATGAACCGTAAACATTTCAAAAGGTTATGGTCGTTTTGTTTAAAAGTAAGATTTCAGCAAAGTAAGCATCTAAAGAAGAGAAATGTAATGCGATTTTAAAGGCTATAAAAATGTTAAACAAGTGGCCAGACCTTGAGGGTGGGAACTGGACGCAAAGATGGCGTGATCTGTCCCCCCTAAGGTAATGTTGGGAGCTGCACGTAAAGATGGCGTGAGCTATTCCCGGGAGCTGACTCAAGATATGATTATCTTGGTGTGAGCTGTTCCCTAATGTGTGACGCGTAAGAAAATTTTGAGGGGGACTAGACTCAGGATTTGATTATCCTGTTGTGAGCTGTTGCCCCATAGAGGACAGTATTGAGGTTAGAGTTGCTCTGTTAAGATGCGTTTTGGCCAAACATTAAGTACGTATACCTCGGAGATAACATAGATTAAGAGTGACGATCTCACTTAAGGGTGGTGTTGACCCCCCTAGCCAGCACAATAAGATATTTTTATGTTATCAGTAAGTTCCTGATAAAAAGAAGTTTTGGCTTTTTGCCATTCTAAGCAGTTCAGAAAAGAAAAGAAGTTCTTTTAAAGGAATACGAGCCTCAAGAGGCCGAATAGAGCGTTTTTAAGAAAAGAAGAAAGCTTTCAAACGTACGTAACCCGCATATATTTTATGAATGTGTTCTGAATATATTTTAAATGAAATTTCAAATGAAGTATAGTTACATCCTAGTAATGCATCATACATTCAAGCTTTTCAATGTGTATATTCTACAAAAGTATGTTTCGTGCCAAATCTTACTTGCCAGTTTAGATGTTTCGAGAACTTTCAGAAAGAATTATAAGCTTTAAAGGAATTTGTGTGGATTATAAACCATTCTTGATATTTATCGAGAGTCACTATGTTTTCAAAAGTGAGTTGAAGGCCTTTATATTCAGTCCTTGTTGTCTACTTGTTTATGTGCCTGAATGCCTGTTAGTAGGGAAGTCTGGTCGTTGAGGCCTAGAATTGAGTTGAATGGTTAGAATGAAGTTTTAATAGGGGTGTTCTTTCCTTGGGGATTATGATTGCCTAATATAATAGTGAAGTATGAATGCGCGATATGTGGCTATTATTAGTATCATTGCCTGTAACTATTTTAGGTTTTAAGGAGTATGGGAATTCTCACTTAGCGTGTGATTGTTCATCCCTTAATTATTCCCCTTTTTCTTAGGTTCAATTTGCGTAGGTGTAAGAGATACTTTGAAGTTGTTTTGATGCCGACTCCTCCGAAGTCTCTGCCAGCTCACAAGTGTTCGATATACCGTGTTATAAATTTTTAAGTCATCGTTGTATGTGAAAGCATGTAGCCAGCTCCGTACCTGTATATGTAGCTTTCTAACCCTTGTTTTAGTTATTAGATCATCAGTGATCTGGGCGAGTGGCCCGAGGCAGTGAACTTGGGTTATTTTAGCAAACGTTACACTCTATCCCTAGTTTACAGGTACCCTTAGCTGAGCTAAGACACAAAAATGTTGCTAAAATAAGGGAAAGTCTAGCAGTTTTATTTTAGAATGACTATCTAAATACTAATCCAAACCCTCGATCTTCAAGAGCCTTAAAGATTTCCTTATAGGAAGCCTTGGCGGTGTGACTCTCCTTAGGTTGGGGGCATTACAATACACACACACATATATGTGTGTGTGTGTGTATATATATATATATATATATATATATATATATATATATATATATATATATACATATACATATATACATATATATATATACATATATATATATATATATATATATATATATATATATATATATATATATATATATATATATATATATATATACATACATACATATATATATATATAGACACACACACACACACACACACACATTGCCCTCAATGTGGGCATATAATAGAAAGTGGCAATTCTTGAAAGACATAGGATGACGAACTATCAACTCACAACCAAAGATATATATAAACAACCCAAATAAGAGGGAATGAATACAAATGCTCTATATCATCAATCCCTCAATAAACCAACATACCAAAGCCTCCTTAAAACTCGATTGTCTCCAAAACCACCTACTTCAGAGATAAAATGATACTCCGACTTGGCGTAAAGGTAGGAATATGTGTTTGTCCAAGGCTAATATGAAGGGATCCCAACAAAGAAAGATATAAGTTCAATAGGGCTAGCAAAGGGAATAAACATATAATACAAAGGAAGGCTATTTTGCTATATAGCTAAAATGATCAAAGAAAGAAATGCCTTTATCATATCATCAAATATGCACATGCTAATGTGGTTTTGAACAAGAGTCTAGGCAAGTTCTAGAGATGCAACATGGAAGAGTCACACATATGAAAGAAATATAAGACTAAATATAATGAATTAGTCCAAATAAGGCTCAAAATCTCATGAGATATCTACCAAAGTCTCAATTAAGCTTATAAAATGACTCTATGTACCAACATTAGTGCTAAGGACTCCAAAGGGATAACAAAGTTCTCAATCAAGACAAGGGTCAAAATAAGAAATATTTATAAGACCTTCAAAATTTTGCAGCACCAAAAGGGATTACACATCGAAAGATACTCTAGCTCATGAAAGCTATTATGCCTAACAAACATATCATCGGAGGTTATCTCAAACCAATCCTCACCATCTCTATATGCAAACCTAAAATGCAACCCTATGATACAAACAAAAAGGAAACCTAGAACTATATACTCTAGCATGTATACAAGCTAATAACCAAAATAGAAAAACATAGAACTACCCTTCCCCCATGCTTAGATAAAGCATTATTATTCAAAGGAAAGAAAGCTTAGAGAAGGGGAATAAAAGAAAACAATCTCACCAGGTTAGGTGCAGAGTGCACCTAAGCTATACGGCCTCATAATAATCGGGACACATAAAGCATCAGCCACTCCATCATGATGTCAAGACTCAGCCCTTTAAATCAGATACAGTCAATGCGCGCAGGAGCTTATCAAACTCCTGGGACCACAAGTCAGAAAATAAAAGGTAAGAGGTAATAACCAAAATTGTTCCAAAGATGTTAAGCATCCTCTTAACCTCATTAATGGCCTTAGAAAAATCATAGGAATGTTTAAAGAATGTAGACCACATGATTTTCCTAGGTAGGCCCTCTAGGCATATAAAATAAGGATCAATGGAGGGATTATACCCTCTTAAGTAACCTAGAGATAGATAATCATCAACATTCCCACCAAGCATATTGAACATGTTAACCTCATAGCTAAATCAACATTAGCATCACAAATCAGAGAATTATCAATGGGCTCAACAATGTCATACTCAGGGGAAGGAGAAGGCTGTGAACACATAGAGGAAACATGTGTATGATCTAGTAGATTGAGGAAAACATAATCATTAAAACCAAGGCTATGAGATTCCTTATGCACAAGCACATCACGTGACCCCTCCAAAGGAGTCTCAACTAGATCATGCACCTTATCTAAAATATCTTCTGATTTAAAACATGCATCAGCAACATCAAACCTAGCATCAAACCTAAAAGGCTCACCCACCTCAAGCCCCGTGCACTGAGCTAAAAGGAAGGATGAATCAGGTAAGGTCAGGAGAACATCGGTATTGTCCCAGGGTGATACAAAGTCAGGCTGCGCATAGCATGCATAATAAGGACACGAATTAGTAGCATGGTCAGAAGAATTACACAAATCACATCAAAAAGGAGCATAATAAGATCTAGAATAGAATGTGCAAGGATCAAAAATTGAGTATCTAGAAATAATAGTAGTCTTCTCAAATTCAAATGAATCCCAAGCAATCCACTCAAGCAAATAATATGCTTCATCAACATTTTTACCATGAAAATCCCAATACCCTAAAAGAATACGGGTTTTACTATTCACACCCTCATCAATAATCTCTAAAATTTCCCATCTGCCCAAACAATAACCACATCGAGCAAGAAACACACTTAAGCGCTTAAAATACATCCAAAATAATTCATGTTTGAATTGGGGGAAATGAAAAATGGCAATTGTTTTTTTTTTCAAATTTTTTTTGGTTAATTTTCGAATTTTTTTTAAACAGGTTTTTTTTCCTAAAGAAAAATAAAATGCTTAGTCAAACCTATTAGGAAAAACCCAATATTCGGCTCTAGTCCCTGACAACGGTGCCAAAAACTTGATATGGCCGCAAGCGCACGATGCCGTTGTAACTGTTCAAGATCGATCCGACAGAGACTAGGTTAAACTCCTGGGTTATAATCCCTCAAGATATGCTAAGCGAATCCAAATTCAAATGGTTTTGAATTAACAACTGCAAATATACTTTTCTAAATCAAATATTGAAAAACATCTAGGAATTTTCGCAGTTATGGAAGAGAATTGTATCAAAATTAATAAACATGTGCTATTCTCTAATTGATTAATTTCGAGGAATTATAATCTTTATAGAAATTTAGTCTATTCTTTCGAAATCAACTAAATTTGCCTAAACTAAGCAAACATCGCTCTTTCAAACTAATTTGATTTAATTCAAGTCTAATATTTTCGATTACTTAATTCGAGTCCTCTCAACTTGATTATCTCTCTTCCGAGACGATGCAACAATAGGCTCTAACAAGCAGTCTAACAATCAAATGTCATCTTTTGCATATTCATTCGATTGTTTCAAGTATGCAAGAAAATTTTGGTCAAAAAACCACTAACAACATGAATGACACTTGATAGAATGAAATCAAACCAATCATGATATAAGTACAA
This sequence comes from Carnegiea gigantea, assembly GCA_029747015.1. Taxonomy (NCBI): domain Eukaryota; kingdom Viridiplantae; phylum Streptophyta; class Magnoliopsida; order Caryophyllales; family Cactaceae; genus Carnegiea; species Carnegiea gigantea. The sequence goes on from JAKOGI010003983.1 coordinate 35,863, forward strand.
TTCTATAAATTAAAACATAATCCAACAACACTTTCATAAACTACTAAATACCTAGACAAAATAAAACTACTCAAACATGATAAAATTAAACAAACCAAAACGATAAATCTAAAGAGAACAGAGAAGAGAAGAGAGAAGAGAAAAGAGATGCCCAGCTAAGATTGCGCTTGAACCATCGTTGCAAGCCCGAGGTGGAATCCTTGTAAATCCTCACTTCAACTCACTCTCTCTCCTTCTAATCTAATCTAAACTAATCTAAGAGAAGAAAATGGAAATGAGAGAATGATGGATGTTGGATGTGTGTGGAAATGAGAAGAGAAGAGCCTTTTTTACAGTGAAAGTCCTGGAAGCCAAAGAGCCACGAGACTTAATGGCATTAAAACTGCCAGAAAGTCGAAAAGCCACTAGAAAACAAACAGACCGCAGGAAATAAAGACACCACGGACCGTGGCCTTCACTATCCTTCCTCTCTTACATGGCATGGCAACTCAAGGGCATGCATGGTGAGTCAAAATATACTCGCCTAGGGTCAAATGCTAGGTCAAATAGCCTAAAATCCTGCAAAACACAAAAACGAACCATACTCGAGCGTAAAATGTGAAAAGGAGTTTAAACTATAACATAAAGCACATACTTTTCCCTAAAAATGCGGCAAAATGACCTTAAAATGATATACACTTCAAGCACTTATCAATACACACACACACACACACACACACACACACACACACACACACACATATATATATATATATATATATATATATATATATATATATATATTACATATACAATAATGTAATTAAACATATATATATGTATTA